>JACEIK010005318.1:50187-102004 GCA_018107945.1 Datura stramonium
AGATGTAGCATATGTTTGGTTTGAGATGTGGGAACAGCAAAAGGAGCGAAAAGCCGATCCTCAGGCTTGGAATGAGTTTCTTGAGGCTTTTATAGCAAATTTCTGGGTGATATAAGGGAAGCTAATGCTACTATTTGAGAGCGTGCGGGGAAGCGCAGGTGTGAGAGTATTATATGCTTAGTTCATCAAGTTAGCCGAGATGCGCTCCCGTATGGTCCCTAACGAAAAAGGCCAAGATCCGCAAATTTTTATGTAGTTTAGGTGATCACATTCGGATACGACTGCAGCTACAATGGTGAGCATGGAATCCTTTGCATCTGCAGTACGTTTTGCAAAAAGCTTAGAAGGAAAAAGCGAGAAGAGAAGAGTTGAGAGAGTCGAACAAGAAGGGTAGGAAGGCCCGTGAGGTTTTACTTGGCTCAATTAGTGGTGGAAATGAAGGGAGTTTCCTAGTAAAAGGGTCTTTAGTACCTGCTCAGTCTATACCACGAGACAAGCGGTAGTCTTCGAGCGGACATAGAGTGAGTAGGGCAGTCTCGCCTTGAGTCAGAACTTCAACTCTAGTCTCTTAGAGTCGAGGTAGTGTTGGACAACCATCCAATAAAGTAACTTGTAGTACTTGGGGGATGGGCCAGTGGAGTTAGTGCAGGAGTGGGATACGAGGTTGTTACCCTTTGCGAGACATTAGACACTTAAAATACAATTGTCAAAAATTGCCACTCGATGCAAGCAAGGATCAGCTTATCCATCAAGTCCTTGATTTGCCATTATTACCGTGCCTACCCCATCTTGCGAGTCATCAAACTCGGCTGGGCGTGGGGAAGGCAGAGGTTCAGGGTCTATGATTCAGGGAGGGGACAACCCCATCTTTATGCAACATTAGATCATGGAGTGCATAAGCATCATTAGTAAGTGATCACGAATTACTTTATCGGTTTATTGCACATAGTGCTTATGTATTAATTATTCCAAGATCTACATTCTAGATCTACATTCTCATATATTACTCCTTTATTTTTCTAAAATCTTGGGTTAAAAAATCTGAGCAGTTGGAAACATCACACTTAGTTTCTACTTTGTTGTTGAGTGATAGAAGTAATGAGAATATATAAGGTTGCACGGTTTCGATCTTGGTCGCGGCACCACTGCGATTTCATAGAACTAGAATTGGTAGACTTCGATGTAATCATGGGTATGATTGGTTTTCATTCTGCTATGCCACCGTGGATTGCCGTGCTAAAGGGTAAGTTTCCAGTTTTCGAATGAAGTAGTCTTGGAGTGGAAAGGTTGTACAACCACGCACTTTGTAGGTAAATTTATTTCTTACCTTAAGGATAGAAGGATGACAAGGAAAGGATGTTTAGCTTATTTGGCACATGTCATTAACTCTGAGGCCAAAACACAAACCTTTCAATCTATTCTAGTTGTTAGAGAATTTTTAGGTGTTTTCCGGATGATCTACCGGGCCTTCCTCTAGAAAGGGTGATAGATTTTGGAATAGAGGTATAACTGACATGACCCATATCTATACCTCTACAGAATGGCCCCTAAGAGTTAAAAGAATTGAAGGAACAATTGAAAGACATTTTAGACAAGGGTTTTATCGAGGTTGAGTATGTCAGAGTGTGGTGCTACGTATTATTCATCAAGAAAAGGCAGTTCTCGGAGATATGCATCGATTATAGGTAGCTCAACAAGATCACAATTAAGAACAAATACCCATTGGAAAGAATTGATGACTTGCTTGACCAGCTTTAAGGAGCAAAGTACTTCTCAAGATATGGTGAGGTTGGGGATATCACCAACCACGGAATAAATGGGGAAGAGCGTTCCTAAGATATCTTCAGGACCCGCTATGGACATTATGAATTCTTAGTGATGTCGCCGGGTTGACCAATGCTCAGCTGCATTTATGGAACTTATGAATCGCGTATTCAATCCATTTTTGGAAACCTTTATTATCGTGTTCATAGATGACATTTTGGTGTACTCCCGAAGAAAGGGAAGAACACACGAGCACCTCAGAACAACATTAGAAGTATTGAAAGATGATGAGCTACATACCAAATTTTTGTAAGTGTGAATTTTAGCTCTGATCGATTGCATTCCTAGGCTATGTGGTTTCTAGTGAAGGTATTGTAAAAACCCGAAAGTTTTCTAGACCAAATTCAGGCGTTTCATGAAAAACCACGAAGCTAAAAAATTTCTATCTCGGGCGACCTCTTTTAGCGGACCATTTGTGGAACCAGCGGACCATTGTAAGTGGTTATGGTTAGGAGCAACCTTTCTTTGGGGAACAAAGAGTCATAGGATGACCCGTGATTCTAACAATAGGCCCGATCCTATCGTCGATTAATCCCAAATTATGAGGTCTATAGCGGACCCTTCCTGAGACAGGGAGAGACGACGGCCCGTGGTACCTCCAACGAGCGTTGTGACCACCCCATTGTTGCTGCAGTACCCGGTAGTGAACCACGAGGGGATACAGCGACCCATTGACCCTACCAACAAGTTATAGTTATCACGGTTGCCCCCATGCCTTGTTTTCTTACAGTTCAGCCAGGGAGAAAGTATCAGCAGCTCGTTGTTACTTCAACAGAGACAGTGTACCTAACCATAGGTCACCCTTGTCAACCTAGTTTACGAACCCGAAACAACAACCAGTCAATGGCCATCGTTTCTACCAACAACCCATTCGAGGCCCATTGGTTCCTGTCGGCGTATTTGGATTTAAATCCAAGGTTTTTTTTTGTAAAATTCCACCTACCTAGTTCTAAAATACGGCTCGTTTGGGGTTCATTCGTAGGTTTGAAAAGGGTAACCAATGGTTTCTCCCCATATTTCTTCCTTCATTCTCAAGAACAATGCGGATAATTCCTCTGGAAGCACAGAACAGAAGCTAGGGAAAACGACATTCCTCTCCATTTTTCTCGAGATTTTCAGCGAGTTTCTTCTACAGTATGTGGGAATTCGTCAAGGAGATTGTTCTCCTTGTGTCTCCTTAAACTCTTTGCCTATTCACTATCGATTCTAGCTCTGAGTTTATCGAAAGTGAAGATATTGTTGTCATACCTTGAATAATACATGTGGAACTCTAATTTATGTTCGTTGTATCTAATTTCCACCATCTTGTAATAAAAAATGATTCTTGTTCCATCAATTAAGAAATTCGACCCTAACTTTTGAAAAAGTCCGAAATTAAAATCCTGCTTAAGCTTTCAATTCTTGAGAATTGTTTGCCTTACAGAGTTAGGGGATTCTATAATGCTGTATGTGGTAAAAACTAACGATTCTTGGTATAGTATTGATTCAGTCAAAAGCCTATATACTTTTGTATTTTCTCAAAATCGTTAGTTTAGCTTCAGTCAAAGTGCTAGAATACTCAGTGTTAGTCAGAAACGTCAGTCTAGTCTCAGTCATATTTTAGCAACCTTCGGGTTGACTAGAATAATACGGTGTCAGTTTGACTATAGAATTTCTCGAGTGCCGGTAGTACCTCCTAGATATCATAATCGGAATTCGATTATTGGTCACTAGGCACTCATGACATTTCAGATATTTGCTCTGACTTCGCCCGGGACCTAGTTCATATTTTAATTTGTTCTTGACCAGTTCTGGCTTAGATAGCGGCTACGACCCGATCTGAACCTTATTTGAGAATGCGGATTACTTGCTAAGACCCTTAGGGTACTTGCAGTTATATGTCCCTGACTAGTCTTGGACCCCAATTTCCGAGCTATCGACGCAGCGATTCGAGTATAGGCTTCGGTGGGAGTAGGACTTAGCACCAAGCGAATTGGGGTTCCAACACACCCACTGGCAAGAGTATATTGGATCATACCAATGGGGTGTATACATCAGACTCCATGTCTAGCTCACGTGGTTATATGTCGGTTGGAGACTCCACTAGTCGAGTCTAGTCCAGTTTGAGAATAAGAATCTCGGTTCGGTTTTAGAGCTATCGGTTTAGCTTTCGGTTCGGTATAGTATCTCATACTCAAAACTTTGGTTAGGGCATGTCTTTGACCACCGAGATAGGGTCATTTTGATCATATCGGTTACTTGATTATTTCGGTTAGGATAATTATTTGGTCATTGCATGTATTGCTAGTTTAGTCATACATCTATCAGTATATTCCTCTCGCATATTCGATTACATTAAGAAATCTTGGCCTTAATTTTATGCTATATACAGCTGCGAGTTCTCGGACTCGGCACCGCTAACCGCCGCAGTTCAAATTCTCCACCTTAGTTGTGAAGTGTGAGTCCTCATCACCCAGGAATTATTTCTTTCTTTCGGTCACTATTAGTTTTCATCTAGACTTAGAGTTAGGTGAGGCTTGTCGGCAACTCCTCGGATAGATGGCTTTCAGACAAAGATAATTTTCTTTCAAATTTATCGGTACTATTCAAATGTTTTGAATCTTTATGTTTTCAGACTTGTCTTTCATAAATGTTTATGATATTATTTCAAAGTTCCATGGTGCATGTATACTCAGAATACTAGTGAATGATAGACTAGGGGATTTGACTTGCAGGGTCACTTGTGGCTTCAAGTACCGTGTTACGTCGGGTGTAGACTTGGGGCATGAAAACTTGGTATCGGAGCGATAGATTTAGAGTATCCTCAAAAGTCGAAGCGCATCGAGTAAGAGTCACTTTTATAGGTGTGAAGCATGCCACACTTATGACGAGGAGGCTACGAGATGTTATTAGAAAATCCTTTTGTTCATATTATTTATCATGCATCAAAGATCAATTCAAAAAATGCCCTTATAATTACCGTGCTGTTTTGTTTGATGAACCATGCCTCCCAGGGCAGTAGCGAGTAGGGCCACTAATGCTAACAGACCACGCCCCACTAGCCCGGCGGCTCCTCAAGTGATTCGGTTTCTACCGAAGAATTTAAAGTGGCCATTGATTCACGCAAGCGCGGTTACCAACCAGGTGAATCAATAGGTTGTATTGGTGAACACAAATGGGACATCAGTAGCTTCAAGGGTGCGGGACTTCACTCATGTGAACCCTCCATCATTTAAGGGATCTAAAGTAGGGAGGGCCCCAAGGATTTGTAAATGAGATCGGGAATATTACCCGTATTATGGGTGTCGGCTCCTCAGGAGTGCCGACTGGCTGCCTACCGGCTTAAAGGGGTAGCCCATATTTGGTATGAGAAGTTGAAGGGGAGGGGCAGCCATGTCGAGAAGCGGGGGGGGACGTGTGGAGTGGGAGGAGTTCCACACAACTTTTCTGGATAGGTTTTCCCTCGAAGCGAGAGGAAAGCTAAGATAGCGAGTTTATGGCATGAACTTGTGGGGCAATAGAGCGGTGGAAGAGTATGCTTTGGAGTTTACCGGGTTATCAAGTATGCTTCATAGATGGTAGCTGAGCCAAGGGATCGTATGCTAAAGTTCATTAATGGGGTATCTAATCTAGTCGTCAAAGGTGCAGGACCGTGATGTTGATCAAGGACTTGGACTTTTCTGGCACGATCATTTATGCTTGGCGAATAGAGGATGAAAAGCTAAAGGATATGGAGAGAAGAACAGCGGTAAGAAGCTGGCCATTTAGATTTTGGCCATCAAGAGATCTAGCAATGGTAATCGCTCATAGCAGCAACAGCAGAGAGCCCCAGCACCTAGTTCACCTACGCCCCAACCTTTGGTCCCACCGGGGTCGGAGGTGGGTCATTGTACACTCAGTCTTAGGGCTCCACGGTCAGGGGATCACGTATCGGTTGCCCCAAGTGCGGCCAGAATTATTTTTGAGAGTGTCTATAGGGCAGGGAGGGCTGTTTTGGTTATGGACCTTCCGGGCATCAGATTAAGAATGTCGTCGGCGGACGGGGAAGATCACAATCCACTACCACAACAACTCTAGTAGGCGGGGCCAGCCGGTAGACGGACTCATCGAGGTACGGATGGCGGCCAATGCTAGAACCATTTTATGCTCTATCTTCCACATCGGGATCGGAGAGCTCCCAGTATGATTGCTAGTATATTCGTCTCTTCCATCTAGACGTATATTCCCTCTTATATATATTCCCTCTTATATCCAAGAGCTACTCTTTCATTCATGACTCCATATATAGCGGTTCGGTTGAATATGAGTCCAGGTCCTCTCGAACCCTTCACCAATCATGACCCTAGTTGGCCAGTCAGTTAGAGCCGGCCCGGGTGTATAGGAACTGCCCAATCTCGATGCGAATAAAGTAATTCCAGACGTCTCATAGAGCTAGACATGGTTGACTTAGACCTTATTCTCGGCATGCATTGGTTACATTCTTGCTATGCCTCAGTGATTGCGGAACTAGAGTTGTCAAGTTCTAGTTTCCAAATGAGCCCGATATTAGAATGGAAGGGAAGCCTTGAGTTCAACGCCTAAGGGTAGGTTTATTTCCTACCTTAAGGCCAAGAAACTCATTTTCAAAGGATGTCTATATCACCTGGTTTGGGTCAAGGATCGACTCACAAGACCCAGACCATTTAATCGGTTCCGGTTGTGAGTTAGTTCCCTTTGATGTATTTGCGAAGATCTTGCAGGTTCCCCACTGAATGGGAAATAGACTTGAATAGATCTCCTCCCGGACACTCGGCCCATCTCCATCCCTCCTTATAGAATGGCTGGCGGAAGCAAGGAGAAGAAGGGCGATTAAAGGATGCTTCTTGATAAGGGTTTTATCAAACCCATCATCTCTCCCGAGTGCTCCAGGTTCTATTCGTGCGTAAGAAAGACGGTACTCTCGAGAATGTGCATAGATTACCATTAGCGGAAAAAGTACCCTTGCGGGATTGTGATCTTTTTGACCAGCCGGGGAGCCGGTTGTTTCTCAAAAGCGTGTCGAGTCAAAGGTACCATCCGTTAGAGTTAGAGAGAGTGATATACCGAAAGCAACATTTAGAACTTGGTATAGTCACTATGAGTTTGTGGTGATGTATTTTGGGTTAACGAACACCCCAACAGCCTTCATGGATTTGATGAATAGGGTCTTGGCTTAATGCTTGTATATGTTCTTCATTGTATTTATCGACAAAATTCGGGTGTACTAAAGTAAGGAAAAGCATGCCAATCACCTGAGGTTAGCACTACGAGACCCTCGGATATCGCTAGTTATTCGCCAAGTTCGGCAAGTGTGGAATTCTGGTTGAAGTCCGTGACTTTCTTGGATCATGTGGTCTCGGGTGAGAGGATCTCGGGTAGATCCTGCAAGATTGCGACGATCCTACCTCTCCCACTTTGAAATCAAGAGCTAAGGGCTTTGCGGGTTATTATTGACGATTTGTGGAAGGTTCTCATCCATAGCATCTCCCTAACCAAGTTATTAACCCGAAGAAGGTGAAATTTTGTTCGTCGGACGAGTGTGAAAATAGTTTTCGGGGAGTTGAAGACTCGACTCACTACCGTTCTAATGTTAACCTTGCCTAAAGGATCATATGGGTTTGTTGTTTATTGTGGCCTCCGAGTTGGACTCGGTTTGCGTTACGTGCAGCGGGGCAAGAGATAGCTATGCCTCCCGAGAAAGCTTAAAGTTCATGAGAAGAATTATCAACTCGACTTGGAGTTGGAAGTGGCATTGATATTCGCATTAAAAATATGGAGGCACATACTTGGCATGAGGCTCAAGTGGATGTGTTCATGGATCACAAGAGCCTTCGAGTATGTGTTGACCGAGAAGGACCTAAACTGCGTCGAGACAATGGTTGGGTGCTAAAGGATTATGAAATGAGTGTGTTGTATCACTAGGATAAGGCCAATATGGTGGGCGTGCCTAAGAAGACGGTCTATGGGAAGTGTAGCTCACACTGAGTAGACAAGGGAGCCAGCAAAAAAGTTCACCGAGCTAGCCGGTTAGGGAGTGCGATTGGTGGATTTAGCCTAAGGTGGCGTGGTAATGCAAAGTGGGTCGAATTTCATCCTTGGTAGATTGAAGTCAAATCTAGACGGGATGAGGATCCCATTTTACTTAAATTAAAGGCAGTCATCGAAAGAGATAGAAGCTTTCTCCCCGAGGAGATGGGTGCTCAGATTGCAGGGTGAGTTGTGTGTGCCGGATATTGGTAAGTTGGGACAGCAAATACTGGTAGGCACACGACTCAAGATAATCTAACCACCTGGTACAACTAAAATGTACCACGACACAAGGATATTTGCTCGATGGAATGACATGAAAAGGGATATCAGATTTTGTAGCATAGTGCCCCAACTGCAAGCAAGTCAAGGTAGAACACCTGAGGCTCGGAGGCATGACTCAAGATGTATTATACCCAACTTAGGAGTGGGAAGAAGTAAATAGTTTCATTACGGGTCTGCACAGGACTCAACGGTTGCATGACTCAATGCGGGTGGTAGTGAGATGGGATGACTAAAGTAGCTCACTTCCCCCAGTCAAAACCATAGACTCAGCTAAGGACTATGCCGACTTTACATCCGAGCTAGTCATACTCCATGGGAGTGCTTGCCAAATCGACAAGCAGGAGACATAGTTCACCTCACGCTGGAAGTCCTTTCGAAGGGACTAGGCACTTAGGTCAAACTCAACACTGCTTTTCATGCGCAGATCGATGGGCAAGATGAGCGGACCATTCATAACCTAGAAGATATTCTAGGAGCGTGCGCAATTGATTTTAAGGGTAATTGGGATGACCATTTGTCCTGCCTCGAGTTCGTACAACAACAACTATCCACTCCAACATTTAAGATGGCCCTATTTGAGGCATGATGTGGTAGGAGGTGTAGATCCCTTATTGGTTTGAGGTTGGTGGGGCTACCTTGATAGGTCAGAATCAGTACATGAGGCAATGCAAAGTTTAGCTTATTCGAGAAGGTTGAAAATAAGCTCGAGCCATTAAAAATTTTATGCCGATATGCGGAGGAAGAGTTGGAGTTTTGCAATTGATGACTGGGTATACTTGAAGATTTCACCCATGAAAGGGTGATGAGGTTTGTGAAAAAAAGGAAAGCTCAGTCCACAATATGTGTAGGACCCTATAAGATTCTAAGGCGGATTGGTAAAGTGGCCTATGAGCTAGAGTTACCTTGAACTAGTAGCGGTACACCGATGTTTCATGTGTCACTTCTGAAAAGTGCATTGGTGATCAAACTTCAATAGTACCATTGGACAATGTGAGAATGAAATATAGTCTCACATGGTACAGTCCGAGATCGCCAGCGATCGAGTTGTGGTGAGCAATAAGAGATAGCTTGATCAAGGTGCTATGGAGAAATCGGCAAGTTGAGGGAGCCCATGGGAAGCCGAGCGGAGCGTGATGGCGAGATACCTCACTTGTTCCCTTCTGAATTCGGACCCGAGTCGGTACTAAATTCCTTCTCATTTATCTCTGCCAGTTCCATACTCATTAGCCTTATTTAAGATTTTACGTAATGTTCTAGTTGCATCAGCTCAAGTAGTACGGTTAAGTTGGTTCAGGTCGATTTATACTCCTTCATAAATCAGTCATAGCCTCAATTTTAGAAATCTCAGCTCTTTCTTAGTTTTGGTCTTCATTTCAGGGGACAAATTATCCCAAGGGGAGATATTTTAACACCCTGAAGACTTTTCTAGACCCAAGGTCGGACGTGCATGAAAAACTACGGGAAACCCAGAAAATTTTTCTGTCTCGAGACGACCCCACAATGGACCGTTAGTGGAACCAACAGACCATTATAAGTGCTCATGATTAGGAGCAGCATTTCTTCGAGTGAATAACGAGTCATAGGGCGACCGTTGATTACAGTAATGGGCCATCCTATGAAATCCGGGTGAATCCCTGGTCCCGAGATCTGGACCCTTCCCTGAGACAACGGCCTATGGTAGCCTCCAATGAGCCATTATGGCCACCATTGTCTGATTCTGGGACCAACCGGTGTGAACCACGAGGGGATACAACGTCGTTGGTTCTGTAGTCATTGTTATAAACCGTTGCCCCCATGCCTTGTTTTCTTATCGGTTCCAACGGAGGTATCAATGGCCCATTGTTACTTTCAATGGAACATCGTACCTGCTTGTAGGTCACCCTTGTGAACCTAGTTTATGATCCCAGAAACCACGGCCGAGATTCAGCAGTTGTGTTTTTCTACCAACGACCCGTTACGAGGCGGGTGGTTCAAACCGACCACATTTGGTTTAATCGAGGTTATTTTTGTAAATTCACTACCTAGTCTAAAATACATCGTTTGATTGATTCATGGTTTTAGAAGGGGTAACCACCGGTTTCTACCCATATATCTTCTCTCATTCTCAAGAACGGGCGGCCAGGAATTCCTGCGAAAGGAAAGCAGAAGCTAGAAGCCCAAACGACAATCCTCTCAATTTTTCTCATAGATTTTCACAGAGTTTCTTCTATGAGGTATGTAGGAATTCAACAAGGAGATTATTCTCCCCTTGTCCCCTAAAACTCTTCCTTATTCTACTCCCGGTTCTTCCCAGGAACATCGAAAGTAAAGATATTATTTTCATACCTTGAATAATTCATGTGGAACTCTAATTTATGTTCGCTGTAGCTAATTTCCACCAGCTTGTAATAAAAATGATTCATGTTCAATCAATTTAGAAATTCAGCCCTAACTTTTGAAAAGTCCGAAGTGGAATCTTGGCAGCTTTGAATTCTTGAGAATTGTTTGCATCTTCGGAAGTTAGGGGTAATGCTAATATGTGTTAAAAACTCAGTTACTGGTATGATATTCAGATTAGTTAAAAGCCTATATAATTTGTATTTTCTCAGAATTATTAGTTTAGCCCGGTAGAAAGTACTAGAATACTCGGTGTTAGTGGAAACATCGGTCTAAATCACCAATTCGGATTTTAGCAACCTGCAGGTTGACGGAATAATGGTGAGTCGGTTTGACTATAAAATTTCTTGAGGTGCCCGATTAGTACCTCTAGATATCAAAATCGGAATTTAGTTATTGGTCCATTAGGCAATCATGACATTGGATATATAACTCTAACGGCCAGGATCAGTTCATATTTGGTTGTTCTTAGAATGTTAGACGCTTCTAGATGACGGCTTTGATAGTCTAGAACTCAGTTTGAGAATCTGGTCACGAAGACCCTCCAGGGTACTTGAGTTATATTTCCATGACTAGTCTTGGACCCAGTTTAGCTACTCTGACATGATTCGGCCTGATTTCCGGTGGGAGTAGGACTTGCTGGCAGGACCGGGGTTCTAACGCACCCGGAGTTCCCGGGAGGCTAAGTTGCTAGCGTACATTACAGTATTACTTGGCAGTTGGCTCAGCTTTTGTGATCATTCTGTTCATGCCTTTATACATGACAGTATGTGTGGGTCCTACGGTGGGGTGTATGTGGACTCCATGTCTAGCTCACGTGGTTATGGGGCCGGTTAGAGACTCTCCCACTAGTTAGTCTAGTCAGTTTGGACAAAGAATCTCGGTTGAGTTTCAAAGCTATCAATTGCTCAATTGATATAATATCTCGGACTTGAAAGTTGATTTAGGGCATGTCTTTGACCACCGAACGGGAGTTATTTTAGTCATCTTAGTTACTTCGGATTATTTAGTTCATATAATTAGTTGGTCATTACATGTATTTACAGTTGAGTCACTTACATCTATCGATATATTCCTCTCACATATTGGAGTACATTCAAAGTACTAACGCATACTTTTATGTTATGTCATTTTATGAATGCAGTGCGGGGTTCTCAAACCGATGTCGCCCCGGCCCTTGCTTGATTCTCCACCTCAGCTATGAAGTGTGAGTCTCATCATCTCTGGACTCAGTCATTTTTAGTTTTAGTTAGACTTAGAGTTAGTTGGTGGCTTTTCCCGAGAAACTCCTCGATTAGATGGCTTTCGGACATACATGATTTTCTTCCAGTTTCATGATTACTATTCAAATGTTTGAACTTTATGTTTCAGGACTAGTCTTTCATAAATGTTTATGATATTGTATTTAAAAGTTCCACTATGCATGTTTACACGAGAATATTAGTGAATGATAGACCGAGGGTTGACTTGCAGGGGTCCTTGTGGCTCCAAGTACCATGTTACGTCTAGGGTGTAGACTCGGGGCATGACGAATTATTGTGTAGACCTTCTCAGGTGATAAAGAATTGTCGAAGGCCGACAATGGAAATTGAGATACGGAGTTTCTTGGGTCTAGGCTTTGGCTACTATAGAAGATTCATTAGCAAGTTTTCCATGTTAGCAACTCCATTGACTAAGGTAACACGAAGTTAGTCAAATGCTAGTGGTGCGTGCTTGTGAGCGAGTTTCAAAGAACTAAAGAAGATTGACTATTGCACCGTGCTAGCATTTGATAGGTTCAGGTGTATTGTGATGCCCTTAGCTAAAGTTGGGCTGGTTGTGTCTTGATGAAAAATGGGAAAGTCATTGCTTATGCATCGGAAATTAAAGACCCATGAAAAGAAATACCCTACATATGATTTAGAGCTTACCTTGATTGTTTTTGCTCTAAAACTATGGAGGCATTACCTCTATGGACTACAATGTGAGATATTCACAGATCATAAAAGCCTCCAGTATATTTTCAAGCAGTAATAGATAAATTTGAGGCAAAGAAGGTGGCTCGATTTATTGAAGGATTATGATGTTAACATCTTATACCATCCCGGGGAAGGCTAATCATAGTAGTTGATACCCTTATTAAAATATCTGTGGTGTTTTGGCTCATTTACAAGCTCAAGAGAGAGCGAGCTAGCAAGAGAAATACAAAAAGTTATCCAATGATGGTGCAGGCTAGATGAGGCGGGAACAAGGCCTTGATGGTGATACCTAAGGCACAGTCGTCCATTGTAGTTGAAGTGAAAGAGCGATAATATGAAGATCAATTATGCGAGGTAATCAAAGACAGGGTATTAAAGAATGAGATCACAACTTTTACAGTGGGGATAATGATCTTGTGTTGAGAATAAATGGCGAGTATGTTCGAATGTTGGTGTACTTGAGAACAAATCATGATGGAGGCTCACGGTTCGGTTATTCAATCCATCGAGTTTGACCAAAATGTATAAATATTTGCGTGAAATTTTCTGGTGAAGAAGAGAATGAAGGAGGATGTGGCCAAACATGTGGTTAAGTGCATGAATTGTCGAAGGTCAAGGCGAGCATTAAGAAGCTCAAATGGCTTGGCACAACATTGAGATGCGGAATGGAAGTAGAGATGATCAAATATGAATTTTGTAGTGGATTACCTGCGCACTTATCGTAAGCATGATATAGGTGATTGTGGATCCGAATACAAAGTTTGCTCACTTTCTCCCAGTGAGGAATACATACAACCTTTGAGAAGTACACTCAACTTTATATTAAAGAAATTATAAGATTGCATGGTACTTATTTGATTGCTCTACAGTCGAGGCTCGATTCACAGTGAGATTTTCAAGACCTTTCATAATAGGTTGGGTACAAGGTTGAATTAGGTACCACATTCCATCCTTAGATGCATGGGCGGGCGAGAGGACCATTGGACTCTGGAAGATATGTTAAGGGCATAATGCTATAGATTTTGGTGATGGGATAAACATTCCACTCATAGAGTTTTTCATACAATAATAGCTATCAGGAAAACATTGGTATGACCTCTTATGAAGCATTATGTAGGCGTCGTTGTAGATCTCAATAAGTTGGTTTGAACCAATAGAGGTGCCATTGATTGGACACCGAGCTGGTACAAGACGCCTTAGAAAAGTGAAGATTATTAGGAAAGACTTAAAGTAGCTCAGAGCTGTCAAAGTCTTATGTAGACAAGAGACGTAGGGATTTAGAGTTTAAGGAAGGTGATAATGTGTTTACGAAGGTACATCTGATGAGGAATCATGAGGTTTGGAAAGAAAGGAAATTTGAGTCTAGGTTTTTGGACCTTATAAAATTTTAGCAAGAAGGGCAAAGTCACTTACAAGCTAGACTTGCCATCAAAATTATCTTCAATTCACCCAGTATTCCATGTGTCTATCTTGATGAAGTGTCTCTGCAGGGGAATTTGGGAAACTATTCTTGTGGATGAGGTGGAGGTTGTAGAGAGCTTAACGTATAAGGAGTCTATAGAGATCCTTGATAGGCAAGTCCGAAGGTTGAGGGACCAAAGATATAACATCGGTAAAAGTTTTGTGGCGTAATCATAAATTAGAGGAGGCTACATGGGCTTGAGAGAAAATTATATAATTTCTTTAATAAGATTTATTTTATTTGTATATGCTCAAATGTGCAAAGTTTTAATAATTTATGAAGAAATAAGTTATGGTCGTGAGTGGCCTTCCAAAATATATGATGGTTGGATGGCTGTAAGAGATTGGTGTGAGATCAGTTGATTGAAATTGTAAATAGCTCAATTAGGAGGAAACTACGGAGAAATTTTAAAATTTTTGGGTGTGGCAAAATTTTGTATCCTTAAGGAAGGTGAATATGGAACCAGACCTGAATTCTCTTTGAATATGTATGATGTAGATTCGACATTAGGAAAAATGTCATATAAGGGGAAGAATATAAAGTCCCGTAAATTTTTAGGCTTACTATTTCAATAATTACAACTCTAATAATTAAATATTATTAATAAGAGGAGATATAAATACTCTGATCTAAATAAGTTTAACTTCAAGTGTCAATATTATGTAATCCTCATTGAGAGTATAGTGTGTGGTGTGTGGAGATTAATAAATTAAAATACTAATAATAAACAAAAAATAGTAAAATAATATCTCAAATGATTCAAGTATAAATATCTTCAGAACTAAATCAGCGTGGGAAAAGAAAATGAAAAGAAAGGGTGGTAACTAAACAATTAGTAAGCTTTGTCCATTTTTGTTTCACTGAACATTTAGCCTTGACCATTTATTATTAACTCATGATGATAATATGTATTTGTATTTAATTTTTTCTTTCTCTGCTTTAAGAGCTTATATATTCTATTATATAATTATTGCAGCTATGCCATAAACCAAGCTGGGGGCTTGAACGTGATAAGATTTTGATTTGATAAGAGATGATTTGAGAAGTGATGGTTTAATTGTGTATATATATAAAAAGTATTTCTAAATGTTGTTTGAACCCAATTGGAACGCGTGACTCATTAACATTGTTGATTGAGTTATTTTACTATTAAATTAAGATATAATGACCATAGAAAGCATGTAGCGGTGCTTAATATATAGTCAAATATTACTCCACCAAAATTACAAAAAAGAGACTTTTATATCTTTCTGCGATTGCCAAACCAAATCAAGTGCATGATTACTTCTTTGGTCAGCTATTTGCTTCTAACATGTATGGAAAAGAATTTACCTATATACTCATTATATGTTTTTTTTCAATGTATTTTCCATGTATCCTGTTTGTCTAAGCAGAAATTATATAGATTTTGAAGTTTCATTATATATTACATGAACTAATACAAGATTTGTTCTTTGCTTTAGGAAAAATCTGTGACGACTTTCAAATTGTCATAACTAACAAGTTATTTTAAAAGGTTAATTTTTGGCTTTGGCAAGAAGTGGTGACAATATGAGGATTTATACAATAACGTATGAGGTTACTAACTTTTTGCCGACCAAGAACTGCTTAAATAGTGACCGTATAAAAGGGTCATGAGCATCCATATAAAGGGTTGTTAATTTTGTCATAACGAGATATAAAAGATTTGGTAGTTTGTATAAAAGGGCTACGGGTAACCATATAAAGGATTACTAATTACAACGACTAAGCGTAAAAAAAGGTTGATCTGACTTAAAATGTAAATAAAGCGAAGCATAAGAATTAATGGATAAACTAAGTTTTATTAGTTGTTTTCTCTTTTTTTACTTGTATGATACTTTAGGGTGAATTATGACTTGCCTTCTCTCTTATTCCTTAATTAATCACATATATTTACTCAAGGCCTCATTCTAACTTTGGTGAGAGGATGAGTGAGACTCTACTGATGCACGCTGGTGGTGTACTAACATTCTCTTTGTGGAACCTCATTGACCTATCCAATGTAGACACGAAAGTTTCATAAACGGGCCCGAATACGAGCTAAGTCCCTTTATTCCAGTTGATTTGGTGAGCTCACAGCCCTTAACGTGGAGTTTCTTCTCTTTCAGTTGGACTATTTTATTTATTTGTTAGTTATTTGCATATGATTTTGGGATTAGACAAGAAATCTATGTCTTGTGTGTTCCTCTCGGCACTCACATTAGAGGCTTCATAGGCGTGTTGTTTGTTCGGTTACAGTTGTTCACTTTATTTTCCATGAGTTTTTGGTAGTTTTTGAATTTACTTATAAATTTTTGACATATTTGGATAATCTAAGAATTGTTGGAGTAAAGTCTAATCCAAAAGTTTATCTATTCATTTTAGTGGATCGTTGGGTATATGATATTAAGGTACATAATAGAACTCAAACAAGCCCATATGAGTACTCATGCTTCCCTATAGATTTGCACAAATTAATCACAGATTTGCAACTCCTAAGATAAGCCATTTCCGTTCATATTCAATCATGCTCACTTAGGTTAGGTCAGTGCTCGTCCTCCCAAAGCCAAGATATACTAAATAACCACCTAACCCAATCCTTTAACCTAAGATTTGGCCAATTCAGATTAACTTCTCACTAAGTCAAGCCCAGTTAAGTTCAAAAATGGGGTTTTGGGGAAGGTGGCTCATATGCTATTGCTATGTTAATTCTAAAATTATACACACAATTATGACATAAAATCAAGCTCCATAATCATGAAAGGCAAGCTTCAACAAAGAGTATCTCAACATTGGGCTCGAAGAACTTACCGAAGAGTTTCTTGATTTGATTTGAGAGGATAAATGTAATTAGGGGAATTTAGGGAGCAGTGACCTTATATACATGAGAATGATTTGGAAATCAAGTGGGTATGTGAAGATGAAATTTTGTTTTATTTAAGAGAAGTGAGGAAGAAAAATTCTAATTTTTTGACATATGACCCTTTTAAAATCTCTTGGACTTTCTGTAGTCTATACATTTGTTAGAATCGGGTTGCAAAGTTGGAATGTGGTCACATCCTAGTTCTAATATCCTTTATCTAGGTAGTTTAAGATCTAGTTCTTTAGAAACATTTTGACTTCGTATTACCATTTTGTTGGTTGCATAATAGGGTGGCAAATCGAATGTCATGCTTAAAAACTTCTAGTTCCCTAGTACATTCTGCGGATCTATTTTGCAATGGAAAAACCTTTACGCGTCCCACAGATAGATTTCATATTTGAGCACTTAAATATTCTTCCTAGCTCCTTTCTCTGGAGATTTCCAGACACGATTTGCAACCTGAGAATGGTTTTAACGCTGCGCGGTCCATTTGTATTTTTGCTCGTTTCATTCCTTCTCAAACCTGTACACTGCAAAACACTGTCAAAACACAACTTGTGATCTTGTTCCAAATCAAACATTAACAAAAACAAAACAAAACCACAGGTTTGCCTTCTATGTATTTCTTAATTTAATGTTGTAGAATCATGGAGTTACTCTAAAGTTATGACTCATCGAGGTAGATTACTTCCAACAATTTTTCTTAATCTGGCTTTACCATAATTCTTTTGTCATATTCCCATTTACCTTGAACCTTTTTCCATCATGGCATTCAAGGTCAATAGCTCCATAGGGGACAACTTGGACAACTTTAAAAGGAATGGACCCTTTAGTTTACGTTTTCGAGAGAACAATTTAAGTCATGAGTTGAATAACAATACCTAATTACCTATTAAAACTCCCTTTTGAAATTCTCTTGTCATGGAAGTGCTTCATTTGGTTATTGTATAGTAGAAGAACTTTCATAAGCTCTTAACTAGAATTTTTCAAGCTCATTCAATTGCTCATCCTCGAAGTTAGAGACATCATTTCAATTAAGTTCAATTTGCTTATAAGACCCATGATGCTTTATTGCTCTAATTCATGGGCAAATGTCAAGATTTTCCAAATATTAATTGATAAGGAGATATACCAATTAGCGTTTTAAATATGATTCCTCTGCCCATAATACATCACCCAACTTTTGAGAACAATCCATTCTCGATGCATTCAACTATTTTGTGATAAGATGCTGTAATCTCTTAGTTGGACACTTTAACCTTCCCGCTTGTTTGTGGATGATAGGGAGTTGTAACCTTGTGCTTGACACCATATTTCTCAAGTAATGAGCTGAAAATTCTATACAAAAATGAGAGCCTCCATCATTAATAATTGTTTTTTAGGTTTCCAAACCTTGAGAAAATATTCCTCTTAGGAAAAGAGGTCATACTTCTTCTTTCATTATTTAGGTATATTGCCTCACCTATTTTTGAAATATAGTCAGCCACCACAAGAATGTATTTTTTCCCATGAGAACTCATGAAAGGAACTATGATGAATCTCCCAAACATCAAACATTTCCACTTTAAGTATAGTAGTAAATGTAAGTTCATGTCTTACGTAAAAATTCTTCATCTCCTTGCCATTGGTCATAAGACTTCACAAAATAGTGGGAATCTTGATAGATGGTTGGCCAATACAAGCCACTTTGCAAATTTCTTGTTGCTGTTTGAGTGCTACTATGAGGTCCTCCCATGGGAGAGGAATGACATGCTTGATATGGGCATCATCTCTATTTTTGGAATACATCCGAATATATTGTTGGCACACCCGAAAGATATAGCTCATCCCAATAGAACTTTTGAACATCATGAAGGAATTTCTTCTTTTGGTAAAAATTCGAGTCTTTCGGCATCAAATCGCAGTAAGGAAGTGCTTAAATTCGGTGCCTGCAGGGATCAAGTCATGTGATGCAGCCAACACTTTCTCATCTAGGAATAACTCATTTATCATAAGATCGCCATGGTAAGTTCCCTTCCAAGTCTCGACGGATGATCCGCTACCTAATTCTTACATCTCTTTCAATCTTTAACTTAAAACTAAAATGTTTGGAGGAGAAGCACCGGTTGAATCAAACTCGATTTGATGTCCTTTTTGTTCAGGAGATGCCGGTGGGTAGTATGATGCTGTGTGAA
Organism: Datura stramonium; assembly: GCA_018107945.1. Lineage (NCBI taxonomy): Eukaryota > Viridiplantae > Streptophyta > Magnoliopsida > Solanales > Solanaceae > Datura > Datura stramonium. The sequence goes on from JACEIK010005318.1 coordinate 69,154, forward strand.
CAATCCCATTTCTTCCCAAAAAATTATGCCTTAAAATTTTAAAGGGATACACCACCGCAAGAAACTCTTGCTATGAAGATATATTTCATTTGTGCACTATTAAGAGAATTGTTTGCGTAATATATGAGATGAAAAATCTTCTCATACCTTTGACCCAATACGGCTCCACTGCTTCTCTACTCTACTAACATCCTTTAATTCAAATAGTTAGGACCAATCCGGAGCCATGATAAGTGTTGAAATTTGAGCCTCTCTTTCAAGAACTCAAAAGCCTTGAGGCATGCATTATCAAAAACGAACTTGGCCTCATTTTCTAGTAACTTTCACATTGGGTTGGCTACTTTGGAGAAATCTTTAATGAATCAATGATAGAATTCGGTATGTCCAAGAAAATTTTCAACCCCTTTCATTGTAGTGGGAGGAGGCAAGTTGGATATGACCTTGATATTGGCTTGATCAACCTCAATCCCTTTGTCGAGGAAATTTTATTGCCCCAAGAAAATGTCTTCTTTCACCATAAAATGGCAAAATTTTCCCCATCTAAGGCCAAGTTAGTTATATCATTATCTCTTCAACACAAGGACAAATTATTCAAAGCATCTATGAAAAGAATTCACACAACCACGGAGAAGTCATCCACAAATATTTCAATGGACTCTTCAAACATATCGGAAAACACGACCATAATGCAACATTGAAAAGTAGCTCGAGCATAGCATAATGAAAATGATATCCTTTTGAAATCAAATGTCCCATAAGGATATGTGAAAGTGGTATTTTCTTGGTCCTCAAGTGAAATAGTGATTTAGTTTTTAAGCTCGAATATCCATCCAAGAAGCAATAGAAAGCTCTTCCCCACAAGCCTATTAAGCATTTTATCCGCAGGACATTGGAATGATGCTTTCTTGGTGCATCGATTGAACTACTTTGATAATCCTCATGCCCTACATCTAAGTAATGGCCTTCATTAGAATCAATTCATTCTTGGAGTTCGGAAGCACGGTCGCACCACCCTTTCTTTATTTAGGACACATGAAAAGGGCTAACCCATGAGCTATTGGAGATGGGTATAAACAACGATATCCAACCAATTTATAATTTCTTTTTACCACCTCTTGCATAGGTTGATTCAATCAATGTTGATGCTTAATATTGAGTGCACTCATCTTCAATTTGGATCTTATTGGTGAATATGCCTGGAGGAATCCCATTAATGTCTACAATGGACCAACCAATAGATCTTTCGTACCTTCTCAAGACCTGATAATATTACTTTGGTGTACTTCAAGAAGACTCGTCGATATGATAAATGATAGTATCTCATTTGGCCCAATATATATGTATACTTTAAGTGAGTGGGAAGAGGCTTGAGCTCCAATATGGGAGATTCAACAATTGATGGCTTTGTGGGATGAGTCCTCTATTCCAATAAGTTAAGATCAAGCTTCTTTGGGGCAAAATAATAGTATCTCACTCCACAAGCATTCAACACTTTTTCATAGTCATCCACTTAATCACATCAAAATTGATGAAAGTTGCCATCAAGGGTTCCCCTACATGCTTACTTTTCATGGTTTCTTCCACAACTTCATCAATAGTATCAATCAGGATCACAATCATGTCCTTGGTTGCATCATTGACTTGCAAATATGGAAAATCACCTAATCATCATTCATATGGAACTTAAGTTTTCCACTTTACATATCCACCAATACTCTTTTAATGGCCAAGAATGGGCTCCCCAAAATAATAGGGACATCAAAATCGATAATCTAAGTTGGATAAAGTTGAGGGAAAATAAAAGGTCTACCTTGATATAAGAACATCGTGGAGAATACCCACTGGTCCTTTTCATTGTCTTATTCGCATAAGCAACCTCATAGTGGTGGGCCTCGAGACCCCAAGGCCCATTTATTTTAAATAGCAAGCAATATAAGATATACTGGCTCAGATCACAAGAGCTTTAGCGGCTTGGTATAATCAATGGTAGATAGGATAGTGAAAACTCCAGATCAATCTTCCTTCTTTTGCACCCTTTGTGCTTTTGGCAATCACTTTTCTCAATGATGCATGGTCTCCATGGTGTCAAAACTCCAAGCTTTTCTTCTAAGTGATAGGATCCTTAATAAATTTTACATAACTGAGCATTTTCTTAAGAGCATTAATCAAGGAAATGTTCTCCGATATTATTCACTTAAATATAGACAAAAAGTGGCAAAACTTTAAATATCAATCTTTTTCTTCAATCTCTAGGGAAATGGAGGAGAGTTTGGAACAACAAAATAACTTTAGGGATTTCTCCCTACTTGATTTTATCTAGCGCCATCTCTTTATTTTTGTTAAGAGAAATTTTCTTTCCTCAATAATAATTTTGGTAGTGCATCATTCACAATTCATCCTATCATGGCACAGCCCACCTCATCACTTCCCGCTATCTTATCACTCCTAGTGGTGATGGCTATGCAATAGGCATTGCCCCTATTGTTATTTCTAGGGTTTGCTATAGTGTCACTCAGAAGAGTGCCTTTTTGCCTTTGTTTTAACGAAGCTAAGATTTAACCAATTTGGGTCTCAAGTTGTAATAGACGTTAGTGAAATTTGACACCAATTGAGTTATATTAAAAGAGCCCATCTTTGACCTCTTTGGTCTTGAGTCATGTTGCGCCCGAGCGCACACCAAGTACGCGCTCATACAAGTAATCCAGTGGCCTTTTTTAGAGCCGGATGTTGAACCACGTAGACTTGGATTCGAGTGAATTATCGAGATTCGGGTGTTATATTCAATTTCACAAGTTTGATTTACATTTTTGTAACTTATAATTAAATCTAAAAGTGATCATAAAACAATCGAGAAACAATTCAAGAAGCAACTAGAATTAAGGCCTAATAATCATGCAATGCTACAATTAGTAATTGATCGTGTATAGAAACCGGTTGTTATCTCAAATAGTTGAAATGTGATGTTCATGGTCTTTCAGGCCTCTAAACACGACAAACTAGTCTCACACCTATATCGTTGAGCGGGAATGTGACGTCTTAATTCTTTGAGCAATTCAACTACGTGAATGTAGTTTTACGGGGTTTACGCCCTTGATTATGGACTTTTGTACCTCTAATCATTTAACTGACTTAGCTTCACAACTACTTTCTACGAGTGGTAATGTGCAAGATTCTAGATGATCTCTGGCTCATCTGTTTTGTGTAAACAAGAGACAATTGGTATAAATTTACCATCTAGCAATAAATCTCATAAGCAGATAAAACTTGCTCTCACAGACATGTTTTCCATAGCCTGCGGTTACTCTTTGAGCTTTAAGCTTAACGAGTTTGTTTTCGTAGTGATCAAGCATAAAAATAATAATAATAAAGAATGTAAGACAAAGCAACTAAAACTCAAACCAACGAAGAATTCATGCATTCTTGTGGCCTCGGCCTGGGAAGGGTTTTAGCTACTCGTATTCGTACAAATACCTACCTCCTTCCTCGACTCGTACCGGGCTCCCGTGGCTTGATTACGAATCTTTGCAAATTATGCGAAGCTTACCACGGCAGACATGTAATTACGACTCGTACCTCACCCAGTTGTTAGTATCCTCTCGTCTTGTCAGCCTCTTGTACAATTCTTCTAGAGTTCATCATGACTTCCTTACCATGACTCGCACAAGCTTGGTACGATCCGTGGCAAGAATGTAGATTTGCCAACTTTAGCGAGCACTATTTCCTTTATGCCGCAGAGTATGCCAGATTCGTGCAAAACAATATAGTGGCTCTTTTTAGAGAAGCAAAATGTCGAACCCACGATTTGGACCCATTCCTCTAACTATCCATTTCAAGTGTAATCTTAGATCTAGAAAATGTGGTTATAGAAGTTTTCGAGGAGATTTAATTAAGTCTAAATATGGTCAACGAAATATTAAAGATTCACTCACAGGAGCAACATAGAGTTAAAACCGGATAATCATGCGATTCTACGATTTGCAATGGTTTAAGTATGAAACTATCGATTGTCGTCTCACATAGTACAAAATTGCATGTTCATGATCTTTCGAGCCTCTAAACCGACAAACTAGCCTCACATTTGCATCATTGTGACGAGGATGCTAATTCTAGTTCATGGGCAATCAATTATGTTTTGGTTTACGTGGAAATGATTACGGACATTCGTGCACCTAATCATTTAACTCAACGAATCTCACAACTACTTAACTTTTTGTAATTGGTGATGTGATAAACCTAGTCGGTATTTAAATAATCGTTTATCAACCCAAGCAAGGTGTTAGGTATATCTCTATCCTAACACAGAATTATATCGTGAGATACAAACGGCCTCCTTCCACATTCTCATGTCCTGACCAAGGTAAATGCTTTCTCAGCATATTCCTAAGATAACGTGTATGTTTTCATGGTGATCAATCATAAAAACCACCAACAATCCAGAATGCAAGACAAAAACAACAATCAACTAGCAATTTCCACACAAATTCATAAAATCACAATCATAATTGCTTAGCTTTCAACCCTAGAGGAAGGTTCTGCCATTTCATGTTCGTAAAACTACAAGAAGCTATAACTAAGTTAACATACTTACAAGAATTGATATATGAGAAGGAATTTGACAAACGCTAGCTGAGTTCTCCCACTTCTCCCTTCCTCCTAGGTTGTTTTCAACGAGAATAAAATCGTGACAAATTGGATTTAGGATCTAAGGGCTTAATTTATAGTAAATGAAAATGTGCACAATTTGGCCTGTCATGGAATGGCTCCGTGTCACGGAGTGTATCACGGGCCTTGCCTCGAGACACGGAGGTAACGGAAGGCTCTTTGGAAATCACAAAAAATCGACAGCTGACCCCTTGCAGAGTGGCGGCGTGTCACGCTGCTTGGCAACAGCAGCCAAGGGAGGCCTTGGTCGCGCAGCCTGCCTGCCGTGGCACGTTGCCAACGCGCAGGTGGGCTGTGCATGCGGCACGCCTGCCGTGGCACGTTGCCAAGCGCGGCTGGTGAAATTTGTTCAGCATCTTCCTTACCGACATTGGCGTTTTAATTCCGATTCCAAGCCTCTACTTTACCAACTCATGGATTGGCCACTCAAATTCTGACACAAAACCTACAAAACAAAGATATCATTATTGGTTAAATGCATGTATTCACATTTATATAAAATTACATGAAAATGTATATAATTAATTAGATAACCAAGACTAAATTACGGTATAAGGCATCACTTTCGGGCATGCTATTGTGAATCACAACCCTCACTTAAAGTCTTGTTCGTCCTCGAACAACCTTTACACCTCATGCATATGGAGACTCACACATAACTAATTTAGCAAGTTAATTTTCGACTATAATGATCATTTAGATACAAGCTAAAAATTTGAGCATGCGATTTGATCATTGAAATGAAATACAACTATGTTAAGACTTCTTAACCTCAAGAATCGACTCTCACGCTTAGCAAACTCATGCAAAATAACTGATTAAGAAATCCATGAATTATATCCTTCATTTAACATGTGCCCTCACGGAAAGAAGTTTACCATTTTCACACATAGCAGTTTTAAATACACCAACATGTGTAGGCACTTGAATAAGTCGCTCACTCTCACAAAGAATTCACATGCATCATATAATGACCCATAAGCTTGCCCTTAGTTTTTTACTCCACTAATTTGAGGATGTATGAATGTAAGATCAAGTAGGACTTTTTAGTTGGTAATGTAACTCAGTGCGGTTAGGTACTATTATGGCGGTAATAGTGACTATCTTTCTAGCTTTTAATACATCACGCCCTCTATTCACGAACTTCCTTCCCTTACTTCACCTTTTTCTCTTTTCGGCTTTCTTTTTCCTCTTATGTTCCCCCTTTCTTTAGGCACTTTTAGCTTATTAGTAAGAAGTTCTATAAATAACTTTTCATTAATTTGTTTTCTTACTCCTTACTAATAATCAACCACTTTCACACAAGTGCACCTTTGTCCTTTTCTCAACTTCTACAACTTGCTACTGTTCCTTCCTTTTCATTCTTCTCACTCCTTTGCTCTTTCTAAAATTTTCCTTTAAGCGCTTAGGAGCTGGATCAAATTCAAGGCTAACGAAATAAACGAGTTAAACATGTTGCGGCTATCAAAAAATGAGTAAAGGCAATGCTTGGCTAACTAGGGTTCAAATTTTCAAGGTAAGGTAAAATGAGGGATAAAGTTTAGGTTCATTCAAAGAAATTTATACAAATCATTTTCCCACATTTCACATCCCTTCATTTCGTTTATAAACACACAAGGAAAGTTCTAGACAATCCACAATAGCACAGAATACTCAAAAACCTTACACTCATGGCATGCTCAATTAGGACACATTATTGAGACTACTTAACTCTGACCCTAATCACAAGAATTCAGAAATTAAGCCTCAATTCATATTGAACAAATTCAGAGCCTAAGTGTCTCACACAAAGTTATACACTTGCATGCTCAACACTGAACATACTTGCATCATATAACCATGTATAGCACATAACAAGAACATCAAGCATCCATTAGCTATGGGTTTGAGGAAACCCGAAACCTATGACTAGTTTCCTCAAGGCAGTCGTCATCCATTCATCATGAAACAGTCCTAACTGAAGCTAGAAACATTGCTTACAGACAAAGAAAGAATTTTATTCTTCGGTTCAAAGACCCCCCATCGGAAAAGGAGCGAAAGAAAAACCAGCGGGTGATAGTAAATTGCTTAACTCACCAAATTTTCAATTTCTCCCCAAATTTCACACAAGCATTACATTCCCAAAGCTTTGTTAAGCACCAAAATTTTTAAATTTTTCTCACCCCACACTTACCATCATGTTATGTCCTCATAGCATCAAATTAACATTTAAGGGATGAGAAATACTCACGAGCCTCTATGCCAAGATAAAATCTACTTTTCCTTTCAAGTTTTCATAGGTGGTGTTTGACCCCACACTTCTTTTATTCCGAGGCTATTTAGCTTCCACCTTCTCAGTACTCAGACTTCCCTCCATCTGTGCTTAAATTTTCCACCAAAAACAAGCAAAAATTGAAAATAACAAAATCAACACAAAATCAAAATTAACAAATTGTACGAGGTACCCTTGGAGTTGCCTCCCAAAGCGAGCGCCTTATTTTACGTAAATGACACGACGTGGGCATCCCCTTTCAAGACCTCCTCATACCTGGGTTCTCTTTCGAGAACCATCTCCCTTTCTTTTCTTTGTTTAGAGGAAACGGACTTCCACTCATTCCTCTTTTTCTCAACCTTCTCAACACAAGCCCTCTGCTCCAGTTCCCGGATGAACACACGGCCATTGCCTTTGGTCGTGCACTGTGGAATCCTCCACCCCACACTCATCCTCTGACAACACTAACCTAACAAAGGTTTCTGTAGTGTGGATGGGTTCATTTCTTGGTAAAGGCGGAAGAGTTCTTCTTCATCCTCAACCCTCATTTTCGGGGTCACAGCACAAGTCAATCTTGCTCTTAAGACAGTAAAGATAGTAGTCCCAAGATCAAGAATTGCGATCATCAACACGAAAATCTAAGACAATAAAATCGGCGAATTATAATAAACATACCTACTTTGTGAAGGTCCTCTATTATTCCGTCGAGGTGTCACTCGCGACTTGTCGACCCATTGCATTATCAACCTTGGCCTCGGTTTTCCCAAACCCACGGTGTTGAATAAGAGTAGGGGCATTAAATTAGCTTGCTTCCTAAATCACACAAGAAGCTCGTAGCACCTCGGCTTTACCAATTTGTATGGGAGGTAAAAACTCCCTGGGTCTTTGAGCTTCTTTGGCATGCTCAATAATGCAGCAGCTCGCTCTGTCCCGGTCTTTCACAGTCTGGAGACGTCCACCAATCTAACTTTGTTACGCCATCACGTCCTTCAAGTATTTAGCATGCTTAGAATTCCACCTTCAAGATATCAATAAGAGGAAAATTTATGTGAAGTTTTTGAAGCTCTCAAAGACCTTTTTTGAAACATTCCTCCTCCTTGCTCTTTACGATTTTACTAGAGATGGTGGTGAGTGGTCTCTGTCTTGGCTACAATGAAGGTTGCGCATTTGTAGCCCGGCCTCACGACTTTCTCCATTTGTCGGTGGATAGTCTGGTCTAACCAAGTCCGGTTGCACCTCCTTTCTATGACTCTTTAGGCCTTTGCATCGGCTAATTGCTTTCCACTTCTAGGCCCGATGGCATTAATCTATGAGGTTAGGATGGTAAACAGTAATCCCCTATGATGCTCATGTTTTATTTGATACTATCTGACCCACTTGTTTTCAAGATTACGGGTGCCAACAGCGATTCATTAAGTCTGTTGCCATCCTCGCACACGATTTTCCATGCCTTTGATTACGGGTCTCCATAATTTTCTGCGTGTTTCCTCAATGTTCTTTATAGCTGCCCATCATTACGCACAATGCAACGTCACGCTATTGTTGGGGAGTGCGGATACCCTTGCTTTTGGTTTCCACCCTAAGAAAAATTTAGGTGGCCATTAGCAATTCGTTGGAGTTGTTTCCAAACTTTTGATTCCTATGCACATTACCAACAAAATTGGTGATTACGGATTGGCTTCTGGGTCTGTATTGTTCCAGTGTACCACAAATTTCACCAACTAGGATCTTGTTTGAGCTGCATTTAACACAACCGCAGTGTGTGGTTCATACTCGGTTAGTAGGCAGTGAGTCATCATTTGATGCTAGAATGAAGCTAATTGCTGCCATGGCATTCATTCCATCAACCTCAGCCAACCCCAGTCTCTTTAGTACCTCTCGATGACTGTTTTGTGCCACTCTTGGATTTCCTTGTGCAATTTTGTACAACAAAGTGTACAACTCATCATACGTCTTCTCAAGGCTTGCCCACCCCGTCTGAGTCTAGTAATATTTTGTGTGTGTGAGTCTAGACTTTCCACAAAGGTATGAGCCGGCCTTCATTTGATTGTGGTGATGGGAAACGTCTCTCAACAATGGCAGATCTTTTTTAAGCCATATATAAGTTCTCATCAGGCTTTCTGCTTGGCCCGAGCATTTCATACGCAACTTTGCAATCTTGCCGGAAGGAAAGAATCTGATAAGGAACTTCTTAGCCAAGTCATTCCACGAAGTTATGGAGTTCGGTGGCTCGGCCTTCAACCACTTTACCGACTCTCAGCGGTGAAAATGGGAAGAGGGTTAGTCGAACATAATGCAATGGACATCTTTGGTGGGGACAAACGTGTCACTAATCTCTAAAAAGCTTTGTAAGTGCTGCTGCGGGTCCTCATGTGCCATTAGGTGAATTGACCACTAGAATGTAACGGCGCACCATGTGCATTTAAATTCAAAGTTCCCTCCAGGCTCAGGTTTACGAATACTAGAGTCACATTCGTCGCTAGTGGGATTGCCACTTCGCGGGCAGATGCAGTGCCATTGCCTTACATTGACAGTGTGAAAACTTGTCCACAGCGAGTGGTTGTTGTTGTACCTTTTCTTGATGTCTCTTAGCTTTGGTCTAGAGCTACTCTCCTTCGCAAATGGATTTGACATTCGGGTTCAAGCAACGGTTCCACAAACTCATTACTCTTGACTCAGCGAGACAACTTTGTCACTTTGCAATAAGTCGAGGACTAAGACCAAGTTTCTCAACACTTAGGAAATTTAAAAATTACACAAGCGGATAAATTATCAAAGCTTCGTGAGGTCTAGGCAACGGCGCAAAAACTTGGCCAGGCACTATTTCGCGCCGCAAGTGTACGGGTCGTGCAAGTAATATAGTGGCTCTGTTAGAGAACCGGAATGTCGAACCCACGGAGTGGACCCATTCCTCTAACTATCCATTTCAAGTGTAATCTTGAATGCGAAAATGTTGGTTATAGAAGTTTTCGAGAGATTTAATTAAGTCTAAATGTAGTCAACGAAATACTATGAATTCACTCTAGGAGCAACATAGAGTTAAAACCAGATAATCATGCGATTCTACGATTTGCAATGGTTTAAGTATGAAACATGATTATCGTCTCACATAATTAGAATTGCATGTTCATGATCTTTCGAGCCTCTAAACACGACAAACTAGCCTCACTGCATCATTGTGAGCAAGGATGTGTTAATTCTGAATTCGCGGGCAATCATTATGTTGTGGTTTACGTGAAAATGATGAGGGACTTTCGTGCACCTAAATCATTTAAATCAACGAATCTCCATGACTACTTCTTGAGTGGTGATGTGATAAACCTAAGTGGTCACTAGAAATAATCTCTTTTATCAACCAAGCAAGGTGTTAGGTATATCTATCTAACACAGAATTATATCGTGAGATACAAACATGCTCCTCCTCACATTCTCATGTCGACCAAGGTAAATGCTTTCTCAAGCATATTCCTAAGATAACGTGTATGTTTTCATGGTGATCAATCATTAAACCACCAACAATCCAGAATGGGAACAAAAACAGCAATCAATAACTTAATTCCAACACAAATTCATAAAATCACAATCATAATTCATGGCTTCAACCTAGAGGAAGGGTTCTAGCCATTCATGTTCATAAAACTACAAGAAACTACAACTAAATTAACATACTTACAAGAATTGATATATGAGAAGGGAATTTGACAAACCCTAGATGAGTTCTCCCACTTCTCCCTTCACTCCTAGGTAGTTTCCAGAATAAAATCGTGACAAATTGGAATTAGGAGCTAAGGGACCTGTTATAGTAAATGAAAAACGTGCACAATTTAGCAGTCATGGAATAGCTCTGTGTCACGGAGAGTATCAGGAGCCTTGCCTCAGAGACACGGAGAATACTTGGAGGCTCTTTGGAAATCACAAAAAATCGACCCTAGAGCGGCCCCTTTTGCTGGTGGCAGCGTGTCACAACAGCGTAGCTAGGAGGTCTTGGTCGCACGGCACACTTGCCGTGGCCGTTGCCAATCACGCGGAGTGGGCTGTTGCATGCAACACCTGCCGTGGCACGTGCCAGCCTTGGGTGGAGCTGTTTCGCATCTTCCTTTGATGGTAGTTTTATTCCGATTCCAAGCCTCTACTTCACTAACTCATGGATTAGCCCATTAAATTCATTAAAACCTACAAAAAAAAGACTAATCATGTTGGTTAGTACATGTATTCACATTTATATAAAATTACATGAAAATGTATATAATTAATTAGATAACCAAGACTAAATTACGGTATAAGGCACATCCTTTCGGGCTGCTGCTTGCCGAGATCATGCTTGACCTTTTGCCTCTTATCGGCCATCAGTACAATTCCTTGAAGTCCGTCCTACGGATCATGCGTAAGGAATTTGCGTTTTTCCCTTATTTTGCGCACTTTTAGCTTCCTTTTGCAAAATTTACACTCCATCACCCATTTATCCTGCAACCCAAGGAAAAGTCTCATATGCACATAAATACACCTATGTCCATGTTATTTTCTTAGTTTTGAGAATCAATAATGTTGTAAATCCACAACACATCAACATCCTCAACTTAAGACTTTTGCATTTCCTCAGGCAAAGAAAAAGAAAAACTAAACATGACGCTCTACTAGAAAATACACTTAAGATACTACAGCCAATACTCAAATAAATTCTTGCATTCCCAATATGCCTCTATGAAACTTCCTCATAGAACATCATCATCTAATGTAATGCAAGCAACATCAAAACATCATATACGAGGATCAAGACATGTGATCTAACTATCAGACAATCAGTGCATCACTAATGTTTTCACACGGACCAATGGTAAGCAAATATAGCCCATGTGCCCTCACACAAGTGAAGTCCCCACTTGGGGTATGAAGTATCCGACACAACATGGGACTAGGCGCCATAGGCACTCACTCTCGAAAGGAAGTTTTCAAGTATTATGCACTCAGATACCATAGGCTTTGCCCTTATTTTCTGCCCCGGTTTGTGAGATGGTCAAGTTAGGATCACTTTATAGGACTTGATATGGCTTATAATGTAGGCTTAGGGTTGTATGATAAAGATGAGATTTTATGAGTGACTATCCTTCCTAGGAACTTCTACATCATGGTACACCATTTACCTATTTCACCCTTCACTCTTTCATTTTCCTTTCTTCCCTTTTTACCCCATTTTAAGAATATTTGCATGGTTCAGGTGATTTTTCGCATTTTCAAACAACTTCCAAGCTCTTTTGAATTTTTTTCCAAGATTTTCAGCTCTCTTTTACTTTTCCTCGCCACCTCATTTTCACATATTTTTATCTTTTCTCTTCTTTTCTCTTTTTCCCCTTTTTCACCGCTCCCACCATTTGTACCCCTACTCTAGCCACCTTCAACTTAAGTATTTTCTTATGTTAGAGTTCACAATATCCAAGGAATGACCACGGTCAAAACAAGTTCATTATAAGCAAATGGGTATGGTTAATAGGTGAATCAAAGAAATATAGTCTATTAAGGCTCAAACTTGGGATCAAGGGATTGATGAAACTTTAGTAGGGCAATATAGGCTAGAAGTGACTAAACAAAAATGATCTATAATCATATCCTAACCAACTGCATCCTTAACCTATGCGAGACCAATAAACAAGTTCTAGATCTCGACAACATATTGCAACAGATATTAAACCTCACTCACATGGTACATGAACTATTTTTACTTCACTTGTTTGTTCCTTGTACCTTAACAATAATAACTACTATTAATAACCAAATGACATAAAAGATCCCACGAAATCATGCATGTTGTCAAAATACATAGCAAAAAAATTTTGCAAGGGTCAATTTTTCAAAAAAAAAACAAAACTATTGCATTTCTATTGGTGAGTATTCGTAAGTTGCTTTCTAATCAAACAAAATCACAATTTAAAAGAAAATCCTAACACATGCCGATTCTACTAGATAGCATGCGAGGAAAAGAAGCACGGAAGAAAAACCCTCGGATGAACAGAACTTCCAAAACTACAAGTACACCCCCTCCCTTTTTAAAAAATGACTTCATCCCAAAGCATAATTCATAAGCATGTAAGAAGAGAGACATGCACGTAGCTCTAGGTCTCCTGTCATCTTTTGGAGGTAGTACCTCCCAGCGGTAATCATGAACCTTGGCAGTGGCGGGCACTCAATGGTGTAACAACCGGGGGAGTAGTTCCCCCTTCGGTGATTAATGGCATCTTGATCGACCTCTGTAGTAGCTGGGGATGAATGCTGGCTCACCTAAAGGGTCATGGGCTGGCAGCAGAAGCTCGGGTTGTTGTGGTGGAGCCGCTTTGCTCCTCTGGCTCTCACTTGCGGCTCGAGACATATGCTCATCATGATCCGCATACTCTCCGCTCTAGCATGCTTATTCTCTTTCCTCTCCTCCTTTCTCTTTTTTTCTCGAACTCTCTGACAAGCATCTTAGAGCTCTCTTCTTGCCTTTATCACCGAGTACATGATTGGCTCCCGAGTGATACGCAAAAATCAATATCCTCATCAAGCTCGGCATCTAGGTCCGAGAAGAGTGGGGGCTGATATAATAGTTGGTTTCCGTAAAGAACAACTAAACTACTTGGCAGAAGAGCCCCAACTCAGTATGAAGATCTTTGGTGTTTGTCTTCTCCTTCATTCGGCGTTGAATGCGCTCTCAAAAGCATCCCGAGGCGGGCATGTAAAGCCTAAGATCTTTGCCTACATCTGCGACTTGACTTATGGTTTGACATTGCTCTGTCATGGCCTGAATCTTATGCTCTGCCATGGTCAATCTCTTAGCTAGCTTCTAAAGAAGTCTTGTGGCACTGATGTGCCACTGGTGCTGGAGTCTTTGAGCTATGCCATGGTGCGGTTGAGGTGCTAGGAGGCATCTCGGGGTGGCCAAGCATCTCTGGCCGTGTCTCGCTCTGCTCTGTGTGGTGGGGACATTCTCCTGTGCGTCCCCTGCTGGCTGAGCTTACGGGATAGTTTGTAGGAATCCACGGATCTACTTACCGGGTTCATCTCATCCCGGATAAGGCCTATATCAACAATCCTCTAGCCTCTGATCAACCACTCATTGCCTCGTGGCACGTGCCTCCATACACAATCTAAAGACAAGACTCGAGAATGGTATGGTGGTGCTCCTCCCAACACTTGAGTCTCGTATCTCATCTTCTATGACCCTCGGGATGTTAATGGAGTACAAAGACATGAGGCATGCCACCAGCACTGCCCTGTATCAACACTCACGGTATTGTCATTAACTTCTCCGGTGCTAGTCGATGGCTTTAGTGTCCAACGAGGCTTTTTCTGAAGTTCGGTGAATTCTTTATCACTTGGTTGCCACTTGCGTAACCCTCTTTGCCTCATCCTTTTCTCGGCGATCACCTAGCACAGCCGGTGCAACGTCCCTGCGTGGCTCACACGTATGCTCAAACTTCTAATGTTGCTTCATTGCCTCCACCCTGTAATCTGCATTCGGCATCATTAAATTACACTTAGAGCGCCCAGCCCGTATTACAAGATTCGAGCGATTGTTCGCTCAGATACATTAACCTCGCGACCTCGAACCATCACACTTTCCAGACAGACTGGTCCAGCACACCTTCTTCCCTTCGCTATTTTTCACTTCCTCCATGGCTTCAAAATAGTTGGCATAGAACTCCCAGAGACGATGTCTTAAGTACTAATGTTGGATTATTTTCCATCCTCAAACCCATAGAAACTAAAAATTCGCTTCATCTTCTAAACTTCATTTAGTGAGTTTGTGAGGATCTGTTGTTGGGGAATATGGCTAAGACTAGGTTATTTTCTTGTATTTGATTTTTTGGTAGTTATTTCCTTACTTACATTTATTTTGTGTTTTTGATACCCCAAGTTGTCCTACATTGAATTTCAAGCACTCGGAGTAGAGGAGGCCCACTTGTTCCACTAAATCCTTAAATGGAACGAGCTGCTTTGCATAGAATGGAAAACCTGAGCAAGAAGCCTGCTTAGCTGAAAAAGCTAGGCAAGCCGAGCTAGCTTGGTGCATTTTGCACTTGACAAGAGTTGGTGATGGCGAGAGATGAGGTAGTAAGCGTTGGTTGACATGGGAGGGGCAGCCAAGCTCAGGAGATTTTCCCCTCGGTTCTTCGATGATGAGGACCCGGATATTGATTAAGTTGGTTCATTTGGAGCAATTATGCAACCACCAGCGTCATTGAGACTAAATTTGATATTACAAGCGCCATGATTCAATTGTTAAACATGAAGAAATTGAGTGGCCACGCAGCGGATGACACCAACTGCACTTGGTATTGAACCGTAGGAATATGCAAGGCGTACAGGTTGCGGAGTAAGCGAGGATGCCATACCACTCCGACTCCTTCCCTTTTTCACTATCTGGGGAAGCTACTTTGTAGTTATCGGAGTTGCCCAATGGCTCCATAACTAAGCGGAGGGATCTTAAAAAGGACTTTTGGAGAGATTCTTTCACCTATCAAGGATGTTACAGCTAAAAGATGAGATCCTATAATTTCAAACAAATTAAGACGGAGGCACTTCATGAAACCTGGCTAGGTTCAAAAAGTTCTTAAGTTCTAGAACCACAAAATTCCGAGATGACATTTGTTGGAAATTTTCTGAGTCTCTAATTAATAGAACCAAGGGCATAGCGAGATACGGTGGATGGAGGAGCATTGATGAGTCACACTTGGGAGGAAGTAGCCACTTTTGATGTCTCAAACCACACTTCTAACTGAAGTATGAAGCGGACGTTGTCAATAAAGGGCAACTTAGAGGTTGGGGTCGATCCCACGAGGGAATATGAAAGATCTAGATTACAATAGGTAAGTGAACTTGTATGATAGTACTTCACAATTGGGGAAATTCTAATAATAATCAATAGTAAAACCAAAGCAGCTATCAAGATTATGGTTTGAAGAAATAATTAAAGGATAACTAGGGCTTGTGTTTCGTGGATTCATAAGGCTTTAGGTATCCACTCATGATTTTCACCAATACATACTTAGAAAGCGATAGCAGGTTCATTCCAAATGATCAGCCCAATCCCTATTGAATGACTATACTCAATTACTCAACCAAGTCTCATTAGCGTTTCCAAACTAACCGTTACACTAAGTTCCATATATAACTATCCTGCGACCACGTCTCGATTAATCTGATCATCAAGATTAAGGCTCCATTATAATTCTCTTTTCCTAATCTCTACCTCTTCGACCCAAAGCAAGAAAGAATTTCGAGAACTTCTAATGTTGTACCACTAAGAATCATTAAGAAAGCATGAAGAGAATACAATATAAGTAATTAGTATTGGATTTAGACTCACTTTGTGCAACCACTGGCTATGGAGGTTTTGCCTCATAGTTGCAGTTGTGAAGTGTGTTCATGATTAAAGATATAAAAACAATAATTACAAATATGATTGAGAAAAACACTTCTCATAGTTATGGAGGTTTTAGCCTCTCATAGTTGAGAAAATCTTGAAAGGCAATTGCTTAAGAACAATGAATTCAAGAAAAGATTGATCACAAGATTGAACCAACTCCAATTCTCTCTTTCAAAGGTGTAAAAATTTATCTACTACAATGTTTTTAAACTCAAACTAATTCTTGATAATGTATTAACAGAAAATAAAACATAAAACGTATTTATATAGACTTAAGAAATCTTTTCTAAGCTAGGGGCGATTTCCATATACGAAAGTGCAGCCTCATCATGGTGACTGATCATGACTCATTAGGAGAACCTGTGTCCCGTGACGGATCTCGTGGTTTGGATTGTTGGTGATTTTTGTGTATGGAGCTAGGTAAATTCATTACCTCCTTCCTACGACTCATGCCAGGCTCCCGTGGCTTGATTACGAATATTTTGCAATATTTCTAAAGCTCACCACGACCGGTATGGTACGGCTTGTACTAGCTCTCACGGGTCTTAGTATCCTCTCTCATGCGAAAATCGGCCTCTTGTGCAATTCTTGTGAGTTCATCACATTTGCCTTACCACGGCTCATATAATCATGGTACGATCCGTGGCAAGACTCGTAGATTCATTGCTAACCCGGCCTTTTGTCGCGTATCACGAACATCGGTATAACTCGTAGGTCCATTCTATGGATCATACTATGGACTGCATTTTTTCACACTTTTAGCTTCCTTTTGCAAATTTACACTTCAACACCCATTTATCCACGAAATCAAGGAAAATTACCTCATATCCACATAAATACCTAAGTCCATGCTATTTTCTTAGTTTTGAGCGTCAATAGTATTGTAAATCTATAGAACATGACACGTTGGGTGGTGTGACATTGCTATTTTCATGCACCTTTCATGCAATATTCCTCCAAATCATATCAACGCTTCATCTTGTTCATGCATCATCAATTTAAGCCCCTCCTAGCATTTTTCACCTACAAAACAAAGAGCTAATCACATTGGTTAGTTTATGCACGAGATTATTCAAAATCACATTAGAATATAATTAATTAAATTGACAAACTTGACTCAATTAAGTTATAAAATAGCACTTGGGCATGTAATTATGCCCAAGATCACTGCCCACAATTAAAGTATTGTTCATCCTCGAAAAACTTTTTTATTATATCTCATGTTACATGAAAAACTTACATAACTAATTGAAGCAAGACAATTCAAAAATTTGGATACACGATTGTTTTAGATATCAAGTTAAAAATGAGCATAGAAAGACATAACCACTAAATCACATATAAATGATTAAGACTTCCTAGCCTCAACAATCGATTCTCAACCTCAGCAAAATCATGTTAATTAGCAATCAGCAAATCTGATATGGAATTTTATCCTTCATCAAACATTTTGCCCTCACAACGAGAGAGTTACCCATTTTCCACTTATCGGTTTTCAAATTATGACATATATCGGTATATGGACAGAAATACACTCACTCTCAAAAACAGTTCACATGCAACATATATTGACCCAAAAGCTTTCCTTTGTTATTTTACTCCACTAATTTAGGAATACTTGAAAGTAGATCAAGTAGGATTTAGTGGGTTGTAATGTATTTAGGGACGAGTAGTACCTATTCTGCCCGATGTGGGCTATCTTCCTTAAGCACTTTAGTACATCACACTTTCATTAGGAATTTCCATCCTCTTACTTCACCTTTTTTTCTTTTCAATTCCCATTTTCCTCTTTAGTTTCCTCATTTCATTAGGCATACTTAAGCTACTAGTAAGGAGTACTTGAGCAATTTTCTTCTATTTCGCTCTTTTCTTCTTGTACTTCCTACTAACTCTTAGTCATTTTAAACAAGTGCCTCTAGCCTTTTCTTCAACTCCCACAACTACTCTTTTCCTTCTTTTCAACTCCTCGCTCCTTAACTCTCTTGCATTTTTCAATAAGCGCTTGGAATTTTGGATCAAATTCAAGGCTATTAAAAAGAAAGGATTAAACTCATTTTGGCTAGCAAAGAATAGGCTAAATGCTCAATAAACTAACTAGGATTAGACATTCCAAGGTAGGTAAAGCGAGGGGAAAAGTTAGGCTCATTCAAAGGAAATGCCTAAATCATCTCCTACAATCGACATCCCTCATTTCGTTTTGTATACATACCGGAGTAAGTGCTAGACACTACGATAGCATGGAATACTCAAAAATCCTTACACTTTCATAGCACATGCTTAATTTAAGACAAATTCAGAAGATTCTCAACTCGGCTAAGCACAAGAATTGAGACTTAACTAAGGACATAAAGTCATATTCAAGAGCCTCAGTATCTCAAACAGAGTTATACAATTTACTAAACATGCTTCAAAATTTATAACACTTGCATCTCACAATCATTTATAGAACATAAAAAGAACATCAATCCATCAATTAGCTAAGGGTTCAAAAACAAAAATCCATTGACTAATTTTCCCTCCAAGGCAGTCGTCATCCATCCATCGTCGGAAAAAGTCCTAACTATGACAAAAAACAGCTATATACAGATAAGGAAAAATTTTATTCATCACATTCCAAAATGCCCCCTTCGAAAAAGAACCGAAAAAAAAAACCAAAGATGGGTGAAATGTGCTCGATTCAAACTTTTTCATCAACCAATATCATACCAAGCACTAACTTCACTAGAATTCATTAAGCATAAGAATTTTGAAATTTCTTTCACCCTACACTTGAATTATGCTATGTCCCCAAAGCATCAATTAAAAGTAATACAAGGGCGATAAATACTCCCGAGTCTCTAGGCTTAGCTAACGGCATGTTTTTCTTTATTTTTGAACACATGGGTCATCGACCCTACACTCCATCTTTTGATCATGCTCCTTAGCTTTCACTTTCCTTGGGTACTTTCGATGACCGGCCCCACAAGCATACGGGTCGTGCAAGTAATATAGTGGCTCTTTTAAAGAATTGGAATGTCGAACCGACAAGAATTTGGACCCATTCCTCTAACTATCTATCAAAGTGGGATATTAAATACCAAAAATGTATGAGTCTATTGATTTTTGAAGGTTTAATTAAGTCTAATTTTGGTCAACGACATATTATGAATTCACTCTGGAGCAACATAGAGTTAAAACTTCAGATAAATCATGTAGCTATTGGAATTGCAATGGGTTAAGTATGAAACTATCAATTGTTGTCTCACATAATCGAATTGCATGCTCGTGGCCTTTCTTGAGCCTCTAAACACGACAAACTAGCCTCACTCGTCATTGTGAGCCAGGATGCTAATTCTAGTTCGTGGGCAATTAATTACGTGGAAATGAGTAGGGACTCTCGTGCACCTAATCATTTAACCCAACTTAGCCTCACAACTACCACTTTGAGTGGTGATGTGATAATTCTAAGTCGGTCTCTAAATAATCTTGTTTATCAACCAAGCAAGGCATTAGGTATATCTCATCCTAACACAAATTATATCGTGAGAACAATCACGCTTCATACATTCTCATGTTCTGACCTAAGTAAATGCTTTCTCAAGCAAATGCCCAAGTTAACGTGTATGTTTTCATGGTGATCAATCATAAAACAACTAATTCGAAGGAATGCAAGACAAAATAACAGTCAATAACTTAATCCCAACACAGATTTCATAAAACATTCATAATTCATGGCTTCAACCCTATGGGAAGGGTTCTAGCCTTACTGTTCGTAAAACTACAAGAAACTACAACTAAATTAACATACCCACAAGAATTGGTAGATGAGAGTGGAATTTGACAAACCATTTGGATGAGTTCTCCACTTTTCCTTCACTCCTAGGTAGTTTTCGAATAAAATCGTGACCAAGTGGTTTTAGGAGCTAAGGGACTAATTTATAGTAAATAGAGAAACGTGCACAATTTAGCCTGTCGTGGAATGGCTCTGTGTCACGGAGTGTATAATGGAATACTGCCTCCGTGACACGGAGTTACCAGGCTCTTTGAAGTACTCAGGGTGAACTACCTAGTGTCCTTGCTGACTGCTGGCGTGACACGCTGCTCATGCGGCGTGTTGGCGTTCTTCTATCGCGCAGGCGGCTGGAGTGGCACGGTACTGGCGCGCTGGAGCCTGCCTGCCTGCTGCCTCTTCTCGCGTGCACGACGCTAGGCGCGGCACATCTTTGAGCACGGCACACGCACGGCGTGGCATCTTTGCCTGGCACGGCCCGCCTTGCCATGGCATGCTCCTTGCCGACTTTCGCCAATTGCTCCCGACTCCATTCCTCTACTTCACCAACTTATAAATTAGTTCCTCAAAATCATTGAAACCTAAAAAACAAGGACTAATCATGTTGGTTAGTACATATCTTCACATTTATATAAAATCACATGAAAATGTATATAATTAATTAGCTAAACAAGACTAAATTAAGTTATAAGCATCCCTTTCGGGCATGTCACAGCCCAAGATCACAACCCCACACTTAAAGCCTTATTCGTCCCTCCCGAACAATCTTTTACATCTAATGCATACGGAGACTCACACATAGCTAATTTAGCAAAATAGCTAAATTACAGCTTGTAATGATTATTTAAGATGACAAGCTAAACTTAGAGCATGCACGATTTAATCATTGAAATGAAATACAACTCCGCTAAGACTTCTTCACCTCAACAATCGACTCTCAATCTTAGAAAACTCATGCAAATCAACTGATTGAGAAATCCCACATGAATTATATCCTTCATTCAACATGTGCCCTGCGAGAAGAGAGTTACCCATTTTCACACGTAAAAACAATTTTTAAATCAACATGTGTGGAGTGTCGTAAATAAACTCACTCACAAAGAATTCACATGCATCATGGCTGACCCTTAAGCTTTCCCTTAGTGTTTTATTCCACTAATTTAAGGATGTATGAATGTAAGATCAAGTAGGACTTTTCTAGGTTGTAATGTAACTTGGGGATGGGTAGGTACTATTATGACGATAGTGACCCTATCTTCCCAGCGCTCAACACCTCAACATATTCCCAGACTTCTCTTCCCTTACTTCACCTTTTCTCCTTTTATTCCTTTTTCCTCTTATGTTCCCCCTTTTTTGAAACCTTTTTGTTTTATTAGTAAGGAGTTCTATAAGTAACTTTTAATTGGTATTTTCTTACTCCTTACTAATAATCAACCATTTTTCACACAAATTGCACCCTTGACCTTTCTCAACTTTTACAAGCTTCCACTTTTCCTTCTTTTTTCATTTTCTCACTCCTTTACTCTTTCGGATTTTTCATAGCTTAGGAGTTTTGGATCAAATTCAGGCTAATGAGAAAGGATTAAGCTTATGTTATAGCTATCAAAGAATAGGCTCAAGGCTCAGTAGAATTTCAACTAGGATTAATTATTCAAGGTATGTAAAGTGAGGGATAACAAATTTAGTTCATTCAAAGAAATGCCTAAATCATCTCCTACAATTCACATCCTTCATTTCGTTTTATAACCACACCAGGAAAGTTCTAGACACTCCGTAGCATAGGCCCTTAAAAGCCAGGTACACTCTGGCACATGCTCGATTCAAGACACCTTCAGCTTAGGCTCTTAACTCGGCTAATGCTTAAGAATTCAAACATTAAGCTTCAATCATATTGAGTCAAATTCAAAGAGCCTAAGTGTCTCAACCAAGTTATACCACTTGTGCTTCAACACTGAACATACTTGAATCTTACAATCATTTCTAGCACATACAAGAACATCAGCATCAATTAGCTACGGCTCAAAGCCAAAATCCTATCGACTAATTTTCCTCAAGACGGTCGTCATCCATCCATCGTCGGAAAATGTCATGACTATGACAAACATTATATCTAGACAAAGAAAATAAAAAGAAATTTTTTATTCTTCGGTTCAAAGGCCTAGGATCGGAAAAGAACCCGAAAAGAAAAACCAACGGGTGATGAAGTCATGCTTAACTCACAAAAATTTTTCAAATTTCTCCCAAATTTCACACAAGCATTACATTCACCAAAAATTTGTTAAGCACAAAAATTTTGAAATTTTCTCACCCCTTAAATCATGCTATGTCCTCATAGCATCAAATTAGAATTTAAAGGATGACCACTTCCTGAGCCTCTATGCCAAGATAAAAGCATGTTTTTCTTAAAGTTCTCCTAGGTAGGTGTTTGACCCCACACTTCTTCTATTCCGTAGCACAGCTCCTCTGCACGGTACTCGGACTTCCCTTCCATCACGCACTTAACACACCAAAAACAAGACACAATGAAAATAACAAAATCAACACAAATAAAATTTAAACAAATTGTGCACGAAAGTACCCTTGGGTTGCCTCCCAAGCGCGCCTAATTTTACGTCGCGACACGCGTGGTTTATCCCCTTTCGGGACATCCTCATACCTAGGTTCTCTTTGAGAACCATCTCCTTTCTTTTTGTTGTTTAGAGGAAGCAACCTTCACTCTGTTCCTCTCCTCCTCCAACTTCTTACAATTTTGAAGCCCTTTGTCCAGTTCGGGATGAACACTTGTCATTGCCTTTGGCCTTGCACCTCTGAGATTCTCCACCCCACACTCATCCTCTAACAACACACTATTTGACAAAGGTTTTGTAGTGTGTGGATGGGTTCATTTCTTGATAAACGCGGAAGATTTCTTAGCCGTCTTGGTCTCATTTTCGAGGTCCCACTGCGTTCCGTCAATCAAGCTCTGCTTAGGTGGCCAAAATGGCCGTCCCAAGATTAGGGGTACAGTCATCAACCTGAAAATCTAAGACAACAAAATCGAGAGAGTATAATAAATTTACCTACTTTGATGAGAAGGTCCTCTATTATTCCATCGAGGTGTCTTTCATGACATCGGCCATTTGCCGGCATCAACCTCGTTGGCCTCGGTTTTTCCAACCCCGGGGTGTTGAATAAGGATAGGGGCATTAGATCAACTGCTGCCCCTAAGTCGCACAAAGCTCGTAGCACTTGACTTTACCAATTTGTATGGGGAGGGTAAAACTCCTGGAGTCTGAGCCTTTAGAATCTTGCTCAATGCCGGTGAGCGCACTCTCGATCGGTGCTACAGTCTGGACATCCACCAACCTCACTTTGTTCGCCATCACGTCCTTCAAGTATTTAGCATACTTGGGCATTCCTGCAAAACATTGATAAGAGGAAAATTTATGTGAAGTTCTATGAAACTCTCAAAGAAGTTTTCTAACGCATTCCTCCTCCTTGCTCTTTCTGGATTTTTGAGGGAATGGTGGAGGTAGTTTTGTGCTAGATACGGTAGAGATTGTGCATTTGTTGCTTGACACTATGATTTTCTCCGGTGTCGGTGGATGGTCTGGTCTAACCAACTCACGGTTGCACCTCCTTTCTCGGCTCTTTATACTTTGCCCTCGGCTAATTGCTTTCCGCTTCTAAGGCTGATGGCATTGATCTGTCGGGGTTAGGATACGTAGCCAAGCAGTAATCCCCCTACAATTTCATGTTTGGCCATTGCTATCGACCCATTTGCTTTTCAAGATTGCGGGTGGCCCTTGCCGATTCTTTAGAGTACATTTGCCATCCTCGCCTGATTCTCCGCTAACTGAGTCTGGGTCTCCATGATTATCTACAATGTTTCCTCAATGCTTACGCTTTCGTTTGCCCGTCATTACGCTTATTCTAGCGTCTTTTGTTGTTGTTGAGGGTGCTAACTTTGCTTTTGGTTTCCACCCCAAGAAAAATTGAATTGGCCCTGCCAATTCTTGTTGTAGTTGTGTCCGAAACTCTGATTGTTCCGCTGCACATTTCCAACAAAATTGACCGATTTCGGATTGGCTCCACAAGATTACGCATTGTACTTGATATTACCACAAATTTCACACAAACTAGGAGCTTGTTGAACTGCATTAACCTGGCCTAGGTGTTGGTTCATACTAAGTTTATTGAACTGAGTTGTCATCTGATACTGGAACAAAGCTAGCAGTGCGCAAGGCATTCATTCCCATCAACCTCCTCAACCTTTATCTCTTTCACCTTTTCGATAACTCATTGTGCCACTCTGTATTTCCTTTTTGTGCAATTCCGTTCAATAAAGTGTACAACTCATCATACGTCTTCTCAAAAGGCTTGCCCACCCGATTTAGAGTCTATTAATATTTTGTGTGTGGGTCTAGACTTTCCAAAAAGGTATAAGCCAACACGCTTCATTTGATTATGGCTGATGATGGAAGCAGGTCTCTCCACTTGATGACTTGAATCTTTCCCCGAGCCATATATAAGTTCTCATCGGGCTTACGCGTGAGGCCCGAGTATTTCACTTCGCAACTTTGCAGTTTTGCCTGAAGGAAAGAATCTGATAAGGAACTTCTTGGCCAAGTCATCCCATGAAGTTATGGAGTTCGGTGGCTCAGCCTTCAACCACTTTTCGGCTCTCCCCCTTGATGAGAATCGGAAGAGGGTTAATCGGACATAATCCGTGGACACGCGGTGGGGACAAACGTGTCACTCATCTCTAAAAACTCTGTAAGTGCTGTTACGGGTCCTCATGTGCCGTTCCAGTGAACTGACCACTGAATGTAACAGCTGCGGCATGTTACATTTAGCTCAAGTTCCCTCCGGACTCAGGTTTCTGAGATACTAGAGGTCACATTCGTCGCTAGTGGGATTGCCACTTCGCGGCGATCTATTGTGCCATTGCTTCCGATGACAATTGTGCTTGTCCCGCGGGTGGTTGTTGTTGTCCTTTTTCTTGAAGTCTCTTCATCTTTTGCTCTAGAGCTACTCTCATGCAAATGAATTTGGCGTTCGAGGTTCAAGCTAGCAGTTCCACAAGCTCTCTATTTTTAGCCGGCTCGGCAGGACAACTTGTCACTGCAATCGTATACTAAGACCAAGTTTCTCAACACTTAAGGAAATTTTAAAAATCACACTAAATAGATAAATTATAAAAACTTCACCGAGTCCTGAGCAACGGCGCCAAAAACTTGGCCAGAGGCCTGCACAAGCGTACGGGTCATGCCAGTAATATAGTGGCTCTTTAAAGCAAGCCGGAATGTCGAACCCACCGGGGGCGGACCATTCCTCTAACTATCTCTATTCAAAGTGGGATATTAAATACCCAAAATGTTGATTATAGAAGTTTTCGAGAAGGTTTAATTAGAATCTCTAATTTTGGTCAACGACATGATACGAATTCACTCTAGGACCAACATAGAGTTAAAACCGAGATAATCATGCGCTATTACAATTGCAATGGGTTAAGTATGAAACTATCAATTTTTGTCTCACATAATCATAATTGCATGCTCATGGACTTTCGAGCCTCTAAACACGACAAACTAGCCTCCTTTGCATCATTGTGAGCGAGGGTACTAATTCTAGTTCGTGGGCAATTAATTACGTGGATGTGGTTTGCGTAGAGTGGTAGGGACTCTCGTGCACCTAATCATTTAACTCGACTTAGCCTCACAACTACCACTTCGAGTGGTGATGTGATAATTCTAATCGGTCTCTAAATAATCCCGTTTTATCAACCAAGCAAGGCATTAGGTATAGTTCTATCCTAACAAAAATTCTATCGTGAGATACAATCACTCATACATTCTCGTATTCGACCTGAGTAAATGCTTTCTCAAGCAAATGCCCAGAGATTAATGTTTATGTTTTCATGGTGATCAATCATAAAAAAACCAACAATCGAGAATGCAAGACAAAACAACAATCAATAACTTAATTCCAACACAATTTCATAAAAACTTTCATTCATAATTCATGGCTTGACCACAGAGGAAGGGTTCTAGCCATTCATATTACGTAAAAACTACAAGAAACTACAACTAAATTAACATACTTACAAGAATTGGTAGATGAGATTGAAATTTGACAAACCTAGATGAGTTCTCCACTTCTCCCTTCACTCCTGATGGTTTTCCGAATAAAATCGTTACCAAGTGGTTTTAGGAGCTAAGGGACTGTTATAGTAAATGAGAAAGCGTGCACAATTGCTTTGTCGTGGAATGGCTCCCGTGTCACGGAGTGTATCATGAGCACTACCTCCGTGACACGCAGGTAACCGCGGAGGCTCTCTGAAATTGCCTCTGTATGACAAAGCGTGAGTATCACCTTGGCTGCGCGTGACACACTTCTCATGCGGCGCGTTGGCGTTTCTTATCGCCTTGTTGGCACGGCATGTACGGTCTTTGGCCCAGGCCTACGCCTGCTGCCTCTTCTCGCGTGCTGGGCATAGGCGTAGCGCGACCGAACACGCAACCTGCGCCCGGCGTGGCCTTGTTGCACGGCACGACCCGACCTTGCCATGGCTGCTCCTTACCGACTTTAGCGGTGCTCCAGGCTCCATTCCTCTACTTCACCAACTTATAAATTATTCCTCAAAATCATTGAAACCTACAAAACAGGACTAATCATATTTGGTTCTTCCATATATTCACATTTATATAAAATCAAATGAAAATGTATATAATCAATTGGCTGACAAGACTAAATTAAGTTGCAAAGCATCTTCCAGGCGCTGCTATTTTATGCGAGATCACTCGGAGAAACTTCTCCCACAGATAAATGTAAAAACCAAAACAAACAACAGCAAGTGAAAAATAACCAAAAGTATAAACAAGCTGAAGAAAAGTGTACACCTTGGTACTCTTGGGTTGCCTCCCAAGCGCATGGCTTATTTTATGTCGTGGCACGACACGTAGTTTAACCACTTTTCCCTCCACTTTGAGGATATGAATTTCACTCTAATTTCTTCTACAGTTTCCTCTTACGCTCCAGGGGTGGTGGTGAAAAAATGAAGGACCAAGTAGTAGATGTCGTCTCTTGCACTTATTGGCCCTTACATAAGTGAAGTCATTTTGTCTCTCGGAATCAACAAATTTGAGAATATACGGGCTTTTCTCCTATAGACCTTTCTCTACAAGCTTGGAAGACTCTATTTCTAGTTTCAATAAACTTAATGTCGAGAAATGCTTCCAGTGGGATACAATACACCTCAACTTTGAGCGCATTGTGCTTGACCTCCTTACTTGACCTCCTTACTTGTGTACACCTTCTCCACATCAACATCTGACTCCACATGAATGTCAAATGGTTGGAACTCTATCTCTCCTTTCATGAATGGATTGTCCATATGTATGAGACCATCACGGAGACTCTCCGGAGCTTCTAACTGTTGAGCTTGTTCCAAGAACACACCCTTTTCTTCTCTTTGCAGTTCCTCTTGAGTATTGGCTAAGACCGCCACTTGCAAATCAAAGCAAGCTTCATCCTCAGCCATTATCTCCGTGAACTTGGTGCTTATCATTTTTTAGGCCTCTCCATTTTCCTTAGTCTGAAACCCCATTACTTCCATGTACTGCCTCATCACTTTTGTCTACTCAAGGACCTGTTTTAACATATTTTCTATTTGAGCTGGTGTTACAAGTCCTCCTTTTCATCATTCCTGTACTCATCAAAAATAATAGAAGGATCATAGTAGGGGCTTAGGGGAGGGGCATACAAATTTGGACAACCATTCCAATGGCCATCTTGACCACCATATATACTGCAAGTAGGACAATGTTGCCAAAGTGGGGTCCTCCATAATTCAGACAGGACGCACCAAAATATGAGTATCCACCATTCAACCCATTTGTGTTCCATGATGTCATATCAAGAAAGGTATCAAACTAAAAACAAAAATAAAAGAAATCTAAAACTAATAAATATTTTTTTAACACTTGGAAAATTAGACAGTAACACAAAATAAGAAATTCACCAATTTCGCCAGTCCCCGGCAACAGCGCCAAAAACATGTTGCGCCCCAGTGCACGCACAAGCGTACGCGGTTGTACAAGTAATACATTGGCCCTTTTTCAGAGCCGGATGTCGAACCCACAAAGAGTGGACTAATTCAGTGAATTATCAAGTTCAAGTGTTATATGCAATTTCACAAGTGTTGATTGTAGAGTTTTTGGTAATTTGTAATTAAATCTAAAGGTGATCACAAAACAGTCGAGAAACAATTCAAGAAGAAACTAGAGGTAAGGCCTAATAATCATGCAATGCTACAATTCACAAAGTCTCAAGTATGAAAACTTCAGTTTTTTATTCAAATAGTTGAAATGAGATGTTCATGGTCTTTCGAGCCTCTAAACACGACAAACTAGTCTCACACCTACATCGTTAAGCGGGGATGTGACGTCCTAATTTGTGAGCAATTCAACTACGTGGAAGTGGTTTACGGAGTTTGTTCCCTTGATTATGGACTTTTGTACCTCTAATCATTTAACCTGACTTAGCTTCACAACTACTTCTACAAGTGGTGATGTGACAATTCTAAGTCGGTGTCTAGCTCATCCCGTTTTAGTAACCAAGCAAGGCAAATTAGGAATAATTTCTATCCTAACCGCTAATTCTATCAAAAAGATAAGAACTTTCTCCCTACATTCTTATGTTCTAGCATAGGGTTACTCTTTCGATCTTTTACCTAAGCTTAACGAGTTTGTTTTCATGGTGATCAAGCATAAAAATAATAATAATAAAGAATGTAAGACAAAACAACAACTAAAACTCAAACCAATGAAGAATTCATGCATTTCAATCATATCATGTTGCCTCAACCCTATAGGAAGGAATTTAGCCACTCTGGTTCACACAAATACTCAAAAACATAATTAGAGTATGATACTTACATAAATAGTTAAAAGAGAATGAAAAATAACGAACCCTAGGTAGAGTTCTTCCTTTCTCCCTTCGCTCCTTTCCGGTGTTCTCATAATATTTCGTGATAAATGAATTTAGGAGCTAAGTGTCCTATGTATATTAAATGGAAAAAATAAAATTTTGTTCGTGGATGGACTGCCTCCATGCCACGCTTCCCATCACGCAGCAGCAGCTCCGTGCCATGGGGCTTTCGCGCATGCTTACTGGAAGTTGACTCTCGGCAGGTCTCATGCGAGGTGCCTGCGCGTCACCCGGCATAGCATGCTCCTTATCATGCCTTGTGCCAATTGTGGCACATTGACATTGCTCAGGGCCACTGTACTGGAACTCCTCGCATGAGCACAGCAAGGGCATGGCACGGCGCCTAGCGCGCAGCCCGCATGGTCGTGACAAGGCGCTGGTTGCGCAGGTTTGCCGGCGTGGCACGCTGGGCAGTGCGACATTGCTATTTTCATGCAATCTTCCTCCAACTCATATCAACGCTTCATCTTGTTCATGTATCATCTATTTAAGACCTTCCTAGCATTTTTCACCAACAAAACAAAGAGCTAATCACATTGGTTAGTTTATGCATGAAATTATTCAAAATCACATGAGAATATAATTCATTAAATTGAAAAACTTGACTCAATGAAGTTATAAAATAGAATTTGGGCATATAATTATGCCCAAGATCAAATCAGTCGACTCAACCTTCTTCAACACTCTAGCAAGCCTTTCCTCCATTTTTGAGCTTGCGGGATCACTTGGATTGAGATTTGTTTCCTATTCCTTGGAGGAGCATATACATTAGAACACTTATTATTATAGCCTTGGATCCAATTTTTTTAATTTTCATATCTCAAATTTGGACCTCCATTATTATTATTCGTTGAATTTGAGCCAACTTGATTGTTGTCTCGCCACCCGACGCCATTATGATTAATATCTCTCCAATTCGCGCCACCTTGGTAATTTTTGTCCTTGTTTCAACCTTGATTCCTTTGACCTTGATGCCAAGGTCCTTGATTGAATCCTTGGTAGTTTGACCAGAACCCCCTGCTTGATTACTCACATAGTTGGCCTCTTCTTCACATACTTGATAGCACTTCATTTCTAGGCATCATATTAGTAGACCCAATTTAGTTCGCATTTCTAGTTCCACCTCCCATAACATGCTTGGTGAGCATCAAAATTTGTGTCATCAATTGTGCCATATTTTCATATCTTTCCTCCTCTTTCTTGATAGCTTCCTTTGAAAACCTCTTTGAGGATCCTCTACTAAGAACCTTTGAGTCTAGGGTGTGACAAGCTCAGTTAATTTTGTCAAGTGATCAAGCAACCTAGCAACCTCATAAGATTGATCCATGTCCTTCCACCACATTATTAGCCACCAACTTGTTCATTACATCAAGTGGCTTATAAAAGATTGGAGAAAAATTGCATCGGGCAAACCATGGTTGGGGAATTGTTTGAGATCTTTCTTGAAAAGCAACCATATTTCATGAAGGGCTTCCGACGGAAATTACTGGAGATCATCCGAAAAGGAGGAACGAAACTTTCTAGGAATACTTCCGTCAACTTGGCCTAAAAGAAAGGAATACTTTCGTCAACTCGGCCTAAGGTGTAGTTGACTCCTCCAGCTACTCCCCCAACTAATAGTAGCTTCCCTTATAAGAGAAGAAGGGAAAAGCCTCAATCGAATAGATTCTTGACGGATATTGGTAATATTGTATGCTAAGAAAACCTCTGCAAAATTCTTAAAATGCCTTTTTGGGTCCTCATGTGCTAGTCTCCTAAATAGATACTTCATGCTAAGTAAGTGTAATATAGTGCCGGTAACATTGAAATTCACATTCCCAACTATGGTTGGAGGTCTGATGACACTAGAAAAGCCGGCTTATGCCAAATTCTTATCACCCACCTCTTCACTAAA
The DNA here is from genome assembly GCA_018107945.1 of Datura stramonium. Taxonomy (NCBI): domain Eukaryota; kingdom Viridiplantae; phylum Streptophyta; class Magnoliopsida; order Solanales; family Solanaceae; genus Datura; species Datura stramonium. The sequence goes on from JACEIK010005318.1 coordinate 100,100, forward strand.
TAGTAATTTATGAAATGTATTTCCCAACAATGGCATCAAAATTTGATATCTCCCAAATTACATAATGATATGGTATAAGCGATTATTATATCAAACATAAAACACAACTAGGTAGGGGTCGAATCTCATAGGGAATACAAAAGAGAAATTACAAGTAGAGTGTACTACCCAACTTTAGGTATTGATTTTAGGGTAAAAGGGGAAGTTTGGTTTTAGCTATTAACTTTCTATAACAATTGGACTAATTTGTATTAATTAAGAGAACTAGCTAAGGTTGTGCAATGGGTCTAACTTATAGACTTCACCAGTAGACATGCATGGTCATAAACAATCAGTCTTAGGGTCCTCTAAAAATTTTCGACCAAATTGGAGGAATATCTCAATCTTTTCGGCCCTTGAGTGTGCGCGAATAAACCCTCATTGAAAATTATCAGTGGAATATGCTTCCAATAGCCCAAGTCATTAGATGAGGGTGAATAGCCTCAAATCACCACTATTTATATTTTTTTTATAATCTAAGCTTCTTTAGTAAAGAAATCTAAGAATAAAGTCACACTTTGATATATACAATCACCAAAATTATTAAAATGAAAGGACAAATAGTAACCATGAAACAGTTTATTGGCAAAGTACTACATTTAGAAGACCTAATCATATAACCCCCACATTAGGAACTATAAGCTTAGATGGGATTTTAACCACTCATTATATTAACTATTACGGCAAAGAAATGGAAGAGAGATAGAGATATTAATACTTACAATAGTTGAGAAGATAACACAAGCTTTCAATAAAAGAATGATAGAAAGATCTTTTCTTACTTCTCAAGAAATGCAAGAACATTGTCTTTACAAGAGAAATCAAGAATATTTTTTCACTTCCTTTCTTTACATTTACTATCTTCTAATGTCTAATATCTAATATTTACAATAAGCTAGAAAAATGCCTTTTAAAGGCTCAAAAGTTGGAGTAAAAAACTACAAAAATGCCACCACGTTCCTACTGTGTGATCGAGAGGATAGAAGAACTGATATACAGTCCGCATTATTGGAAGAGGGACCACAAGATAGGTCTTTAATTGGTTCCTTAGGTCATTTTTCAATTTCTTCAATCACATAGTGAGTCCAAAGAATTGGTCGGCAATCCATAGTTTCTTCAGAGTGTTTGCAGAATTTGCTTTGACCCTTCTTTCCACTTTTGGCCACAGACTAATGTATGGACCACAAAATTCCTTCTCTTTATGCCTTGGTTTTTTTATCAATTTTTTTGGTGGATGTGGCCTTTTAGCAGGCCACAAAATGGTTCTATAGACTACAGAACTAACTTCGTGTCTTCAGCTTCATCTTTTGAACTTCTTCTCCATCTTTTACCCTTTTTTCTCTAATTTTGGTGTATGAGTTCATTTACCTGAAAATTATCAAAACAACATTAGAACTTAGTCTAGAAAGTGAATTGAGGACATATGAATTCTATTCTTTTTGTTCCAATTAAGTCATAATTCTACGGGTTATCAAGTACTCAAAACTTATATATATATATGTGTGTGTGTGTGTGTGTATGGTAACGTTCAAATATACTCCTCATTTAGAGAAAGTGTAAGCGATTGTTGTATCAAAATAAATATTTCATATGGATGTTGGGGTCGAATCCTACAGAGACTAGTGATTGATTTCCGCAGGTGTTAGTAAATTTGAATTAATTCGTACCACTTAAGGAAAATAGAACAGCAAAATAACTAAAATTGATAAACAATAATGAGAGAAGACTAGAGGTCTGGTGTAGATGGGGTGCTAATCAAATAAGGATATGCTAGCTCATCAAATCATTGTGAATAAGTGTAAATAATTTTGGGAAAGATGGCATCCTATATTTTTAACCTCATGGATGCCTTTTTCTCGAGTCCTT
>JACEIK010005318.1:102236-113017 GCA_018107945.1 Datura stramonium
ATAGGTTTTGGCTATTTCTAGCCCAACTCCACACAATCACATCCATTCCCACCATCAAATTCTCTTTCAATACTTGAATTCTTCTTTTTCAAGCTAAAATCAAGTAATAAAAGTAAACCCACCTTTGCAACTATGGATCATCAATTATAAATTGAAGTGAACTCAACAGATTTACACTAATTAAGCAGTATTAAGATGAATATAGCAATACCCAATCTAATTAAGAACTTATCATCACACACCTCTAGCCGATGATTTAGCTAATCATGATTAAGAATCTAAAGAGTATATTCATCAATAAACTCAATTATTTCATTAGTAAGAGCAAGAAAAATCAAATTCAAAATATACCTTGCTAATGGATGAAGAAGAAAATAAGAAAAATAATATTCAACAATCTCTTCTATTGGAGTTCTTATCTTTTCAAGGAAAAAGGAATGTTCAAAAAGCTAAAAAGTATAAAAGTTTTGTCCAGAGTACTTTTTTCTAGACTATATACAAAAATAGGGCAACCGATCTCCTCTTTTTCCAATGTTGGACGTAATTGCCCCTGTTCAAGCATTTTGTCACTTGCAGGGGCACCGACGGTTTACCAGTTGCATTCCGCAAACTACCGTCCATCATCTGCTGCACATCCAGTGATTTTCCAAGACCATTTGACGAAACCTTCGGTGATTTACCAGCCTTCATCCGTGATTCACCGATTTATTTACTCATTGGTCCAGAAAGTATAGTCACGTTAGGAGATTTGACCGCCGTGTGGCCGGTCACTATCCGCAGCTGCTGGTTGCACATTTTCTTCTAGTCAGTTTTCATCTGCATTTGATCGGCGTTTCGGCGGTGTCCTCTGGTGTAGCGCCGGTTTTCACCTGATTTCATCCTTTTTACTCCACTTATTGCTCTTTCTCTTCAACTCATATACCTGCACATGAAAGGTAAAAGGGGCATAAAATTTATCTAAATGACTTGAAAACTAAGCTAAAGCTCATGCTCAAGAGCCTAATGAGTTGGTAGATTACCAACTCATCAAATCCCCAAACTTGAACAATTGCTTGTTCTCAAGCAATGCAATTCTCATTAATTAAGAAACATGTCACTCCACAAGAGTTTAGACACCAATGACCACTTTATCCATGACAACCCAAACAATGCTCACTACTCATCGAAAAAGAGAAGCAAATTCCCCAAAGAAATCAAACAAAAATATATGGAAACATTTCAAGAGGACGCTATAATTCAAGGGCATGATTCACAAATGCTTTCATTTTGCAAAACAACGGCATGGCTTATCCCAACAAATACACAACATCTCAATTCATAATCACTGCACATTCAAAGCTTGCGTTAGAGCTTGCACTACTCATGCCTCAATCACACCTTTACATTAATGCAAGTGTTTCCTCAAAAGGAATGATGCCACTCACCAAGTAGAGAATCCCTTTTTTTCTATCATGAATTAATGTACGCACAAGAGATCTTAGAAAAAGATGATCACACTCACTCTCCTAAAAGAAATCTTCATGCACACAACTCATCCCATAGGCGTTCCCTTCATGTAATTCGCCACTAATGTAGAGAAACTATACTCAAAATCAATTTGGATTTGCTGGTCATGATTAAGGCTAGGGGTAATGGTAAGACAATTATTTGGCTCTGGTGACTAGATCCTCCCTAATGCCTTTATGTGAACTCTCCAACCCTTCACATCTGACTTCTTTATATCGCTTTACCTTATTCCTCCATTCACAATCATTTTTCTATTTTATTGTTCAAAGATCTTTCTTGTAGCTCCTTTGGCTATCTCATTAAGCTTGTTTAATCAAGAGGTAAAACTGTTCCACCTCTCTTTTCTCTTTTGGTTTCTTAAGGTTCCTTAACTCATCATTTCATTATTTTCCCCACAATTTGGTGCTACCTCAGATTTATATTTCTTATTTATCCCCCTTTCTTGAAGACCCCCAAATTTAGGCTCTTTGACTCTCACTCACATATTTGCTTATCTCTCTCTAGGCCTTTGAGCCCACATTTTTTTATTTTTTATTCGCTCACCACTAGCAATTAGGGAGGATGGGTGTCAAGAAGAGGGAATCGGGAAGGGATATCGGCTTGTAATGTGTTTTCCAACAACAAATAGTTCAAAAGGCTCAACCTTGGCTAGTAATGGAAGACATTTTTGGAGGCCATTTTGAGAAGAGTAGCTGGTCAAATGAAAGCCTAAAATCATGTACTAAGTGCATCTACATCTAGGATTTTACCTTGAGTCACACTTAGGACAACTTCAAGAAAAAAATCTATGCATGAGATTCACAAAGGTCCTTTCCACACAAGGCATCACACCCAAAGATTCAATAAAAGTCATTATCATCACAAGATATTGATTCAAGATATTAGAGTGTGTGAATTTATAAGTCAAATAAGGAATTGACAATGTATGACAAAAGAGTGCTACATTTCTCATTTCAAATGCCCATTTTTTTTCATTTCTCAATTTCATGCCATATTTCAAAAAATTTGGTGGTACCTCTCAAAACAACTCCACAGAAAACTCAAGAAAGACATGACATTTTCCCTTAAGAGAGTTGCCTCACAATCTATCATCGGAAAGTGCTAATCCGGTTTGACAACAAAGGAAAAGAAAAAGAAAAATGCTCCTTGGAAAAGAATCGTGGTATGAATAAAACCCTTGAAATTTGATTACTATACGACTATTTTACATAGGAGAACAAAAGAGTTTGGGTCACAAAACAACATTTGATAATTCAAAGCAAGGACCCATTTTTCAGCACTTATATTCAAAAGTCATTCATTTCATTTTGTTGCATCATGGTCTAACCTTCTCCCGGAATAAGATATACACTCCCCTCCCCCACGTCAAACAAGACATTGCACCCAATGGAACAAAAAGAAAAGACAACAAGTTGAAGGGGACTTCCTGACAGAATTAGTGATTGGCACGAGGGCCCTAGGAATAGGTGGCTGCATCAAAATGCCAAGAATCTATTTCTGATGCAGTTGGCATAAATGGATCAGGTGGGAGTTTTAATTGTTTCCCAGGTTCAAGGACCACCCATTTATCCAGTAGGGTTCGAAGCTCATGAGATGAAGTGGTATCTACCTCACCGAGTTTCCAAGATAGATCTACTTCATGCACAGTGAGCACTAGAGGCAATGGTGGTCGGTTATGATATATCTCCTCATCAAACACCATTTTCGATGAACTGTCATACCCCATCAACTAGTCATCAGGCGGGCTTTTGGGTGCCTCCAGCTGTGATGTCACTGTAGATGGCTCAAGAGGGGTTGAGTTGCTGGCAGGTGGAGGTCCACTGAGTGTATCCATATCCTTCCTCAAAGTAATCACATCATTTTCTAAGACCTCAAATGTAGCACAAAGGCCTCTCAACTTATCTCTAGCAGGTTGCACGGCTTTCTTAATGACTTATTGGATCGTGGAAGGGATGGCCTTAGCTAACTTTATAGAATGAATTTCATGCACTTGGGCCATTCGTGCTATTTTGAGCAAGTCATTTGGTGTGGCGACGGGAACCTCAGCTGCTTAGAACTAGCCTTCAGGTGTGCTAGAGGGCATAGAAGGTGGTGGTTGAGTCCTGTTCTCTATACCTTTGGCTCGCTTCAAGACTGGGACATCTTTATCAATTTTGGTGTCCAATATAATCACACCATCAGCCTGTACAATTTTATCTGATGGTCGAAATAAAGGGCATGAAGCCCGCACACACAACAAACTCACACGGCTAGGATATGGTAATGATGTGGCCTGCTGCTTGGCCAGTCTTTTGAATTGATCTACAATGGTCTCTCCAAAATTGATGTGTATATGATCCATAATGCAGGCAATAACAATTGCAACTTCAATTGGGAATTCTATTGTATTATGTGAAGGAATTAACAAAGCACAAATCAAATCTAGCCACATACGAGCTTCAAATTTCAAATCACGATGATGAATCATACCCCTGGATGGCCAACTGTGGTTGAACTATCGCAATTATGCTAGCTATCCTTAGAACTAGTTCACTTTATCTTCCACCTTCCTGTGAAATGCTGAATTTTGTTGGATTGGCTCAACCCAATAGATGGAATTGATTGCTTCTGGAGTTATGGGCACCTCTTGGCCACGCACCCATACAGACGGTAGGCATGGCATTGTATCTGTTCTGATTTTGTGTTTTAGGAGGATTTTTCACGCCGTATATGATGCATAGAACTCCAACACCAACTCAGGAAAGTAGGGATCGACGGGTGTGGTGAATGGACCCCAATCTTGCATGCCAATCTGATAGTAGATATTGGGAAAATCATTTTCGAAGGACTCTACCTCAAATTGTGTTTCTGCATGGATAGACCGCTTTTCCTTGAAGGACATGTAACAATCTTCCATTCCAACCAGCCCAAAGCAAATATGTGTTAGACACTGGGTTTCATCAGAAGGTGAGATTTGTGCGTCGATGTTGCTCATTGGTGCTTCTCCTTTTCTCATTCGTCTGGATGTGGACATGATGCTGCAGACTAAGGTTAGTATTATGCAAAAAATTGAGAAAATACTCAGAAAATTAGAGAACAAAACAATAACCAAAGGGTTGTAAGATGACCCAGGTGGTACCGGTGAAACATCGGCGAAAGGAGAATACGACTCTGCGAAGCGCCGATGAGTTCGCCGGTAGGAACCAGTAAATTCGGTAGAAGCCACAATCATCAGTGTCCCCCACCTGTGAATTGCCTCTCCATAATTGCGAAGCACTGCTTAAATGTGAGTTCGTGATAGAAATCAGAAAAAAAAAGTTTCAATCAAACCCACAGTTTCACCGGCGATTCGCCGAGCAGGACCGACGGTTCGCCGGATGGGTTATCTCCTACTCGGTTGAGTCAAAGTGCTTCTCCACATCTTCTAAACTTACAAATTTCATCCAAATTAGTAACGACAATTTGCCCTTAAGAAAGTTGTCATTCTATCTATCATTGGGCAAGTTGTGAAGGTGACACATTCGGGGTTACTCAGACTTCAACCCCAAAATAAATAAAAAAATATAAAATAAATAAAAATAAAAAAGAACAACCACACATCACAAAACAAAACATGAGAAATGAACCACATATCACAAAATAAACCATGAGGTAATCAAATAAAAATAAAGCATCAACAATTTCTACTTTAATCCTGCATCATGGTAGATTTTCATTCTTAATTTGAACATATGCTAGAAAAGCCATACCAAAATGAGATGTGATAACTAGTGGAGAGGGACTTGTACTTTCTTACTGATGGTATCTATGAATTTTTGGGAATATAGGTGCATTGAAAATGGAAAATGGGAAGAACTATTTAAATGTGAAGGAAGGGAAGGTGATTGGGCAAGAGGGAGGTTAATATTGATGGAGGTTAGGTGGAAGAGTGGTTTTTTGGGAATATGAGAGATGGTGGGAAAAAGGAAAAATGGAAAGTATAAGGTCAAGAATTGATAAACCTTCTAAGAAGAACATAGATCTAGGTCGGGCATACCGGAGATCACCGATAAGAACCGGCGAGCTGCCAATGTGGGTGCCGATGGGCATTACCTATGCAGTTCTACTAATTCAGAGTCGGTGACTGATAGGCATCTTCCAGATTAACACCAGTGTTTCACCATGTTGATTCAGAGCTGGCGACTGATAGGCATCTTGCAAATTAACACCAGCATTTCACCGAGTGAGACGCCAATGTGATGACTACTTCTAGGTGTACTGACTAGCGTCGGTGATTCAATGGTGGTTCGCAAATTGATATCGGCGTCCCGTTGGCAAGTCGTTGATTACCTCCCAGATTATCGCATGTACTGCCTTATCTTTTACAGGAGAGAAGTGCCCCACGCTTTTGCATCGGCGTTCCGCCGCTGAAGCACTGGTCACGCCCTGTCCAACTTTTACCTTGAATTGCATTTACCTACTAAAATAAAAAACAACAAAGCATTAAAATGTTCAAAGAGAATAAAAATAAGAATTTTTGGGTTGTCTCCCAAGAAGTGCCTTAGTTAACGCCGTGGCACATGGTTCCATAAGTTTTATGGTTCATCTCGTTCGACCCCAAATTTTGGCTGTGCGCAGTCTGCGGGGNCGCCGTGGCACATGGTTCCATAAGTTTTATGGTTCATCTAGGTACAGGACCTCTGTTCGCCCAACTTCCTCCAAAAATTCCAAATATCTTTTTACCCTTTGCCCATTAACCTTGAATTTTGACCCATTTTCTCCTTGAAGTTCCATGGAACTGCTTTTGTAAACTTGTGATACCTTGAATGGCCCTGACCATTTAGATTTTAGCTTCCCTGGGAATAATCTCAGTCGTGAATTAAACAACAACACCCAGTCCCCTGGAGCGAAATTCCGCTGCAAAATTTTTTAGTCATGATAATGCTTCATGCGGGCTTTATAAATAGCTGCATTCTCATATTCCCTCATTCTGAATTCATCCAACTCATGCAAATTTTCTAATCTCCCTTGGACGGCTCTCCCCCATTCAAGGTTCAAGCTCTTCAATGGCCACAAGGCCTTATGCTTTAACTCAACAGGGAGGTGGCACGCCTTACCAAAGACAAGCTGATATGGAGACATTCCAATCGGTGTCTTAAATGCAGTCTGATATGCCCATAAGGCATCATCTAACTTCTAAGACCAATCTATTCTGTTCACATTGATTGTTTTAGTCAAGATAGATTTGATAGGCGATTTGACTGGTGAGTCACCGGTTACTGACCACGGCCGCGGATTACATATTGTCTTTGAGTCAGTGGTCATCTATATTTTACTGGCATTTCATCGGTGTCCTCCGATGTAGCGCCGGTTTTCACCTGATTTCATCCTCTCCACTTCTTGCTCTTTCTCTTCAACTCAGATACCTGCACATAAAAAGGCAAAAAGGGCATAAGATTCATCTAAATGACTTGAAAACTAAGCTAAAGCTCATGCTCAAGAGTCTAATGAGTTGGTAAATTACCAACTCATCAATGAACACAAAGTTGGTTAATCCCTTTTGTTAAGGATAATGATACTTCTACTAAATCCCTAATTAATGTATATGTAGGATTACCAACTACAAGAGGAAATAGTTGGGATTCTTATATAGTATAGTTTGAGTTAATTTCAGTCTCTTTTTGTGCCTATCCCATGAAGGTTGTATCACTTGTATTATATATGGGACTTTATCTCTCTAATATACATAGAAAACATACGAGCATATTCTCTCTATTTTCAAAATCTTTTATGGTATCATAGCCCTAACGACTCACGTCAATGGCTTCTTCCCCACCCCATACTAGAACCACCCTTACAACCTCAGCAACTGCTAATAATGATAGCTCCTTAGTTCCTAAGATGTGCCATACTCAGTTTATCAAATTAGATAGGAACATTTGTATTTTGCAAAAGTAACAAGTCCTTCCAATGTTGTGACGCCATGACATGAAAGGTTGCATTTATAGTTCACGAGAATGCCCATCAAAGTTTGTAACCAATAGACCACTAAAGGATCCTCGACTAAAGTCAATCCTACTTTCCTAAGCGAGAAATAACATGACCAACTTTTGATTGGTTGGTTATTATCGTCACTCACCGAATGAGTGCTTGCACAAGTTGTAGGTTGTGCAACCTCAACATTAGTCTGGCAGGATCTTTAATAGATATTTTCATTTAAATTTAGAGCAAGGATTATGCAACTACAGTTACATATACAGAACACGAAGAAAGCCACCATAACCATGGCTGACTATTTGTAGAAGATGAAAACCTTCGTTGAAACCTTGGCTGTGGCATCTCAACCAATTTCAAATGATGACCAATTCTTTATATCTTATTTAAGGGGGTCTTGAACCAGAGTATGATGCATGTGGTGTTAGTAACCTTTAGGGGTCATTTCATTAGGACATAAGTTATTCTGGGATAAATTATTTCAAGATTAGTTATTTGGGGATTGTTATTCTATCCTCAATGTGGGATAAAAATAATGCTATAATTTCAGGATAACTAATTCCAGGATATGTTATTAAGATATTTTATTCGAATCAACGTGGCATAAACTCATTCAGAAATTAATTTCGAAACTATTTGTCCCTTATCCCTCATAAAAAATAAGCCCTTAGAGTAGAACCTATTCCTATACATATCTCCATGGCCTACTACTTAGTCATGAACTTAGGGTTGAACAACCAAGTTTGCTTGATCATGGACCTGCTCAGGCCAATTTACTTGTGAAGCTTGCATACATGAGTAAGGAATTGAGGATAAGAAAATTCTTGGGGTTGATCCATATATCCATCGCATTGCTCATCGTGTAGAAAAACATTTTGAACATCCAATTGACGTAGTGGCAAGCCATATATTACTGGCAGAGACAAGATTCTGCGAATGGTGGTCGATTTTACAATTGGACTAAATGTTTCATGATAATCGTGATCCTCAAATTGATGAAATCCCTTTGCAACTAAGCAAGATTTATAATGCTCAATGGCACCAATGATGTTTTGTTTTATGTGAAAGACCCATTTTCACCCTAAAATGTTCATGGAGGAATTATGAGGAATTAAAGACCATGTTTGATTTTTGAGCAAGGTTTTCATCTCAACCAACATAGAAATACGTCATTATTGAATTTTGGAGGCGTCGGTGAAGTTTGTAGGCTCAAATGATGGAGGGGTATTAAGAATAGGGACAGATTTGGACACAAGATGAGATGTAGGCTTGCTATTTGAGGCTGGATGTAGCTGCATTGGATGGGTTCATTCAAGTGGATTATTAGAACTATTTGTATGACTGGACAAATGGTGTTGAGCCAAAATAAAAGGTTGTGGAGCAGGTTGTATATAGACTAGAGTAGGAGGAACTAGAAAAGAGGTTTGACTCGACATGGGAAGATCTTGATGAATTGGAAACTACTTGGATTCAAAGGAGGTGAAATGGCATAAAAATAGTAGGGAGATAAGTGTGGTAGAGTAATAGGGGAGAATGCTAAATGTGACATATGGACCGGAGGTGGAGCTCCAAGAATGGATGTGGTGGCAAAAAGATATTAGAATTCGTCAAATTGAACATGTTTGGCAATGTAGATCCCACATGAACATGTATCAAAACATCGATAACCATGGTGCATCGGATTGAAACCTAAAACTACACATGGTTTGATTCAAACGGTTATCTTTTGACTATTGCAGGGACATAAATATTAAAAGAAGAAGAAGAAGAAGAAGAAGATACCCAAACACTTTGAGAAAGTGGTAATTTAGCACAATGTGAAAGACAACCTCAAATGGTGATTTTTCATTGTTAGTTAGAGGGGGGAGATGATTAATTAAATAGAGGCTAGTATCAAATGCAAAGTGTCAATATTCAAGTGAGTAGCATTATGAGCCATAAGACTTAAACTAATTTTGAAGATATGCCTATGTTTGCATTAAACCTTTCCTTGTTGCTCATGAATTGAGGGAAGGAAAGACAATGAATTATATGTCCAGTTTCACATAAAGATTCGATAAAGGGAAAATTTCACCACCCTAATCGATTTGCAGAGACTTAATTTTTGTGCTAAATTGTCGTTCAAGAAAAACTTGAAATTGAATAAAACATGATAAGACATAAAATTTTTGAAAAAGTGGAAACAACTACATATAACTGAAAAAAATTATCAACGAAAACTAGAAGAAAATGATGGCCTTAAGAAGATAGAAAAGGGGAAGCGCCCCAAACTTATGAAAAAATACGTTGCAAGAAAGAAGTACTTTTATTAATACAAAGTGGAAGAGACAGCTTATGAGACTTGCCGAGTTGACAAGTAATACAGAAATTAGTTCATCTAAAACTAGAACTATAAAGCTTGTGTGTAGACAACACTTGACTAAGAATTTTCAAATACGGATAACCAGAGTCGTAGATGCCAACAAGTAGAGGAAACTTTGGTAGCAGAGAAGGCTGAGGGAGTGCTTGAAGATTGTAGCTTAATAGACATAGAGTAGAGGCCATTGCTACTCCGACATGAAAGAAGTGAAATATTATAATCCCGATCCTTGACAAGAAAATTATGAGGGTGAAATTAAAAAAAAACATTATTATCACTAGTAAACTTTTGAACAGAAAGAAGGAGTTTAGTTATAGAGGGAACATGAAAAATGTGATTGATGAAATATTTACAATTATAAGGAGTCATGGAAGAGGCACTACCAATGTGTTGAATTGACAAATTACCTTGTCCATTACCAATATGTAATTGATTCGAGCCTTTTTATACCTTAGTGTGAGTAAAGATTGAGATATCAAGTGCAACTGACGAGTGGTACAAGTGTCATGGAACCAATCCTAAGTTAATAGACTTGGTGCCTAGTGAGTTAGATATACAGATGGGTTGATGGTGTGATTGTATTGCTGAAACCAAGTAGAGGTGAGATAATTTCTACCATTACAAATTTGACATCTTGCAAATCAATCATTTGCATTCCAATGTGGAGTAGGATAATTGGTTCCATAGTTGTTGCACAACTATTGATCATGACCACCTTGTCCCCTCTCATCTTCTATACGATCTATTGCATCCATTGGGAGTGATATTACTGCTTTGTCTAGGACATTGTTTATTAATAGAGAAGACACTTGGGCAACATTAGTTGATGGTGTATGTCATGCCCCGCCTTGGGGGGTATGACTCGCACCTGGTGCCCTAGTAGGACCTGGACTGCTAACTGGTGAGCCTAAGCACATCTGGTTCCTGGCTAGCTCTATCTCAGATTTCTGGAAACAACGGGCTA
>JACEIK010005319.1:4428-22264 GCA_018107945.1 Datura stramonium
TGGGACAAGCCCCCAGCTAACTCTAAGTCTAGCTAAAAATAATGAACTAACTGAAAGAAATAAAATAAGGTCCTCGAATGATGAGGACTCACACTTCAACTGTTGAGGAGGAGGATCTGAATCGCGGCGACTAATAGTGTTGAGTCTGAGAACTTGCAACAGTATCATGAAATGATACATCATAAAAGTATGTGTAAGTACTTCGAATGTACTGAGTAAGTGGGAGAAAATATAATTAAATATAAAGTCTGAACTAAAATTACATGCAATGACCAACAAGTAAATGGAACTGAACTACTAAAGTAAACTGAAATGGTCTAGATGACCCTATCTGATGGTCAAAGACAAGGCCTATGTTTGAAAGTTCTTAGTCTAAAATACTGTATTGAACTGGGCTAAACTGATAGAACTAGAACTGAACTGAACTGCTTATTCTGAAACTGGACTGGACTGACTAGTGGGAGAGTCTATAACCGACATACCATGTGAGCTAGATGTGGAGTCCAACATATACACCCCACCGGTAGGACCCAATATACCTTGCCAAGGTATAAAGGCATGAACTGGGTGATCACAAAATTCTATGGCCAATTAGGCCAAGTAATACTCTAACCTACACTGGCAAAGTAGTTCTGGAAACCTGGGTGCACTAGAACCCCGACCCGCTTGATGCTAAGTCCTACTAGGTTGATAGCTCAAAACTGGGGTCCAAGACTAGTCAGGGACATATAGCTGAAAGTACCCTGAGAGTCTTGTCGGACTAGATTCTAAAACTGGGTTCTAGACTAGTCAGAGCTGCTTATATAGAAGCGTCGTAACCATCTAAGAACAAACTGTAATCTGAATTGGGGTCCTAAGGATAGTTAGAGCTATATATCTAAAATGTCATGACCTCCTAATGGACCAATAAACTAGATTCTAAATCTGATTCTGATAACTGGGAGGCACCGCTGACACCTCAGGTGTCACAACCCGAGTTCACACCCTAGTCATAAGACGGGACCAGGAACCCTGAAAGGCTCCAAGTCATCCCATGGAATAATCATAGCATAATACTTAACATAAAAGACGACTAACAACATGAATAAGAAGAAGCTCATAACAAGAATCTAATATAAACCATAAGCATTATTTTAACAACACTTAGATACAATGTTGAATCTGTCTAAACAAGTCTGAAAGCCTTCTACTAAACTGACGAGTTACTGGGATAAGCCCCCAGCTAACTCCCAACATCTTAAACTAAAAGATAATGAAAATGAAATATGAAGCACGTACTTGGAATATGAGGACTCACCACTATCAGCTAAGAGCGGATGAAGAGTATCTAACCACGAGGCTGAGTCTGGAAACCTGAATCTATATCATGAAATGATATAGCACAAGAAAGCGTGTGATTAGTACATGGAATGTACTGACCATGCGGGAAGCGTAATGAAACTAAACATACAATTATACAAAGAGGAAGTAATTTAAACAAAAATTAATAGTAATATAACTGAAAGGAGATACAACAATCTTATATGAGATTAACATAAAAATATTAACATAATCACTTATAGGGACATTCATTAACATAGATCAATTCATGCCCAACATATAACAGACGGAAATAATACAGAGGTACGATTTCGTGAATGATATTAAGAGGGTCCCTGAATATCCAAGGGAAATCCCTGACTGTCAAATGGAGCATCCCTAACTATCAAAGGGAAACATTCTCGCTAGGGAGAATTCATGACTGTCAAAGGGAGAAAGATGCTCTGATATACAGAGTCACTAACTAGCTAGGGATGTTAGTCGCGACTGACTAAGGGGAAAACATTCATGACTAGTAGTGAGGGATGTGAGTCCCGACCGACTAGGGATGTGAGTCCCGACTAACTAAGGATGTAAGTCCCGACCAAATAGGGATGCGAGTCCCGACTGACTAGGGATGTAAGTCCCGACCAACTAGGGATGTGAGTCCCGACTGACTAAGGATACTCTAAATTACTTCATCTAATTAGAGACAAGAACATTCGCCCCTTTCATCATGCAATACTCATTTGGAAAGAATTAGAGCTATCTTCTATTAGGCACAGGCTCAACCGGATGACATATTAGTCACATGCTTCATCATCATGATTCACATCATCACAAAACCAATTCTTTATTAGCTTAAACATCTCACCCCACGAGCATGCTATAGGTTCGCATTATGCACTAGTCCGTCATAACATCTCAATTCCGAACTTATCTCATTCAATATGTAACACAAGGTCATGCAAAATCATGGTAGTTTTAGAAACATGCTTGTCATCATCAACCTCATCATCATCTCACATTTATCATAAATCACTTATTTTACGAACTTTTCATCTATAGACGTTTTAGATTCAAAAATTTGGAAAAAATAATTTTTTTGTAAGGAAAAATAATTTAGAATCTGCCCAAGCTTCATAGTCCATCAATATAAATGCAATCTAATCATACCCAATCAATTAAATTGAAAACATGGTGATGATACAAAATTTACTTTCATTTGCTCAAGCCCACAAATTCCAACTCATCCCAACATAGTTATTAATTTCATAATCAGGTCATTAGGATTAATCATACAATATTTCCACAATTCCATCATGTTCATGAATTACTACGATAATCAAGGGAGAAATAAACAAATCTCATTCAATACTCAAGCCAATTTATGAAGAACATACTACTCTCATACATTNCTATTGTTTATATCACAAAAAATATCATAATCACAATAGATAATAGCATTTATGAGGAATATAAAAGAAATTTACCCATAACACAATCCCTAGATCATGCTTTTCTAGGTTTATTGAAATCGGGTTTTAAAATAAAAATATTTTTTTGGGCACAAGGATGGAAGAGTATCCCTGCTGAAAGACCCGCATACCTGGTAGAAGAAATCCTGCTCGAAATCGCACCTTGAAGCCCTTGGAGAAAACCCTTGAAGAATCCTTGAACTTGAAAGAGGGAAGGAAGAAAGGTTTGAGAGAGTATTTTGAGAGAATGAGATATTAGGCTTAGGAAAACCCTTAAAACGTGCAAGGTAGTACCCAAAACGACGTAGTTTAGAAGTTAAGGGCAAGGAGTTTACGAAAATGCCCCTAAAGAAAATTGAAAAAAAATGCCCAAACTGACGCCATGACTCACGTGACGAGTCATCGCCACTTCAGACGACTCGTTCTCTTGCCCGTTAAGTACACTGGAAATTTCACACAGCTTCATCATTCTTCAAACCACGACCAATGTAATGATTCGTTACTCCACCCAACGACTCGTTAGACCCACTCGTCAGGTGCACTGGAAGATTACTTCAGAACTTTAGATTTCTCAACTCACAATCAACATGACGAGTCATTGCTTCCTCGAACGACTCATCAAGTTCAGTATATGATATTTCACAACTTCAACTCTTCCCATCTAATGACCAACATAATGAGTCGTTCCCACACTTAACGACTCGTCATATCCTTCCGTCAACTACACTGACTTCTCAAGTGATTCACTACCCAACAACCAACCTAGCGAGTCATTTCCAGGCAAGACGACTCGCTAGGTCATCCATGGAGACTGGGCTTGCCATCCCCTCCCTAGAGTTCTTCACGGGTCAAACCATGACCCGTTAGGTCTCCTAACGAGTCATTCCCTGACTCGTTCTGAAGCAAATTTCTGTTGACTTTTCTGCTGAGCTTCATCTAACTTCGGGGTATGATCTCTAGGACTTCTGGGGTGTTACATGAGGAAAATACTAAAGTCAAACTGATCAATTGACTAGTTCTAAATAGTTCTGAAGAGGTTCTATGTTCTAACTGAACTGAACTACTAAGCAGCTAATAGAGAACCCAACTCATTCCAACAACACAGGAATTCCATATTATGGAAAAATTTCAAGAATTAAAGAAATCTTATCCAAAAAGGCTAAAATCATTCTTATCAATGGAGTATTTACTCAACATATAACAATAAGAAATACTAGAGAATTCAGCCCAATTCACACTTCACAAACTAGACAGAATTAATACACAATTAGTCTTTACTCGAAAATTTAGGGCTTAAATTCACTTTGGAAAGAACATCAACAATTTAGGTAAGAATTTATGGAGATCATATCAATAATAAGCAAGGATATTATTCTATGTGAAATTAACAAATAATAACATATAATTTCTTCGTATTCGAAAACTCATGGATAGAACTAATAGAGCAACTATGAGAGGGTTTTGGGGGACACAAGGGAAGGATAATTCCCTTGTTGAATTCCCACATACCTGGGTTGAAGACTATTGAAGGAGAAATCTTGGACTGCTGCAATGGAGGAAAACCCTAGGCTTCTCTGAAAGTTCTTGAGAGACTTGTCAATGTTTTTCTGAGAATGAACGTGGGAATAAGGGGAGGAACCGTTCAAACCCTCTAATATCCCCTGAATTTTACCTAAAACGACGTATTTTAGGGATTAAATAGGTACGATATTATAAAAATATCCCTGCGCAAAAATTTGAAGTCTGATCGACTAGGTCCCAACGGGTCACTCAACGAGTCGTTGGTTGGGACCACGAGTCGTTGGGACCTCTCATTAGGTCTACTACCTGAAAATCACTGAAGTCTTCACGGGGGACATAACGACTCATTATAACTGGCCACGACTCGTGACGTTGCTCATCAAGTACACTGGACAATAATCATCTGGGGTTGGTAATGGGGAACATCACGACCCGTCACTAGTGAACACGACTCGTGGTTACCATCCGTCAACCTCAATGCTTCGACTCTAAATTTCCTGACCCCGGCCTGACCATGAGTTAATTAACGGGTCGTGGGACCTGACCACAAATCGTGAGGTCTTCTGTTGGGTACACTGCCTCTCCCTTATCCTATCTCAATCCTCCTTCCCATGACTTACCTAACGAGTCGTTAGGTCTCTCAACGACCCGTTAGGTGAGTCGCTCTGTGACAATTTCTGCAGATTTTTAGATTTTCTAATCTAAGTCTCGGATCTAGTATTTGAGTTTCTGGGGCATTACATTTACACCTCCTCATTGTGGGAAGTGTATTTGAACGCTATCATCCCAGTGATATTGCAAATTTACAGTTACCGAATGATAGCAGAGAGCTTGACAAACCTCATTTTGGTGTTCCATTTTGGTCGTTTGGTTGGTGTTTTAAGTATTATTGCAATTAGAACCAATTGGTCCACCATGCTTTATGCATGTCACAGACTCGAACCTTCCAGGATATCAATAAGAGCATTTCCAACTGAAATATGAGATTAATTTTGGGTCAACAAATACTTCTAGCATTTGACATGAATTATCCTTTAAATGAGGATCATATTAATGATAATTCACAATATATTTCTTAGGTGTTGATTATCTCCCTCTTGTGTTAGAAAAACTAACATATATCCCCAATCTATTTTGGAGAATCTATCTTTTTGTGTCATGATATATCTACTAATCATATACCGCACATCAAAAGCTATTAGATAAAAAAATATGTTATTTCTAACTTTGGACCAATTGAGCAGAGGGGTATTAGTCATAATTTATTGGTCTAATGCATACAAAGATTGTTGTATGTAACATATTATATCATTGACCAACAAACTAAGCTTTATTCTCATAACCAATGGTTAAACTATTATGGGAGACATTTAACACCAAATATTCTTAGATATAGACCAGCATTATCAAGATGAATTGTCTTAATTACATAATCTGAAAATTATGCTCTTAACTCAATTTATATTGAGCAAATAACTTTGCAAATATAAAACTATAGGTTGACAACAATCTCACGTGTGACCATCTTATAAATACATCTATTAAGATATCACATGACAGGTGAATGAGCTCATATTCACCTTTTATACTTTTTAGAAATTAGAAATTTAGTCTCAACATTAGCTGATACAATCAATTTATCATAAGAACAAGCAACACAAATGGTTTCTTGAAGAATATTTAGTTCTTCAATATATTTTGAATACTCAATTATCACAAAATGTCAAGATGGCCAAAATGATTATATCAACTAGTGCCGGCAAAATGAACCCATTTTGATAAGTCACTCATATTTTAATGGGTTGAATGAGTTATCTTTTAGATGGGTAAAATTTGAGTTTAAACTCATATTCAACTCATAGAAATATTGGTATTCATGGGTAAAATATGGGTTAACCTAATGGTTAAGCTTTCAACTTTTATTCAAATTTGCCTTCAATCGATATACTGTAGAAATATTTTAATATGTCCTTTAACAGTTTGACTGATTGGGTATCTCCTCTAGAAAACATTAATAAGTCATCTGCAAAAACTAGATGAATTATATTCAACTTCTGACACCTAGGATGATAATTATAGTATGGCTCATCCCTTAAAGAATTCAAGCATTTATTCAAACATTTCATTACCAACACAAATATATAGGGAGACATAGGGTCCCCTTGCATTAATCCCCTCATATCTTGAATAGTTTCAGAGAAATTTCCATTAATTAGAAAATTATAGCTAACAGTGGTAACACACTTCATAATCCAGTTAACCATATTCTTTGGTAAGCCTATCTCCTTCTATATTTGTGAGATAAAACTCCATTCTACTAAGTCATAAGCTTTCTGTAAATCAACCTTAATCATGAATCTATGAGATAAGTGTTTCCTAGTGTGTAATTTAACTAGTTAATGGCTCAGGATAATGTTATCTGTTATAGCTCTTCTTGGAATAAAAGTTGATTGACTATTGCACACAATTCCATCAATAACTCCCTTAATTCTCTGAGAAATTATCTTAGAAAAGAGCATACTTTGGAGGAGTATATGAGAGTACTCAAGGGATATATTACTGATATTGGGCTATGAAAAGGGGGAACTTCCATTTAAGTACATGGGAGTACCTCTGTCTACTAAGAGATTATCAGTGTAGTAGTGTCAACCTTTAGTGAGTAACATCACAACAAGGATACAAACATGGATGGCTAAAAATTTGCCATATGTAGGCAGGTTGTAACTGATAAGAGTAGTGTTGTTTGGTGTCCAAGCTTACTGGGTTCAAATTTTCCTTCTACCATAGAAAGTCATGAAAATTATAGAAGCTATATGTAGGAGTTATCTATGGACTGGAGAGACAAATGTCTCCAAAAAGGCTGTGATTGCTTGGGACAAACTTTGTTTGCCGAAGAGTGCTAGAGGATAGAATATTCTGAACCTTAGAATCTAGAACCAATCTACTATATTCAAGTTGTTTTGGGCACTAAGTCTAAACAGGGAGAAGTTATGGATAGCGTGGATTCCCACTTACTACATAAAAAGACAAACTATTATTACTTTGGACACACCCCAACAGGTTTCATGGATGGTAAGGAAAATATTTAGAGCAAGAAAGCATTGGACTCACATATATATAGGGAACCAAAGTTCTTACAAGATCTCAAAAGTATATAGGAGTCTGAGGGGTGAAGTAGAGAATATCAACTAGAGGAACCTGATCTGCCATAATGCAGCATGCCCAAAGTAGGTATTCATTTTATGGATTGCACTGGATAGGAGACTTAGAACTAAGGATAAGCTAATACAATAGGGACTGAATGTCGACAGTAAGTGTACTCTATGTGGATTGGCCAATGAAATAGAAGACCACTTATACTTTTACTATGCTTTTATGAGAGTAGTTTGGACAGATATAATAGCATGGATGAAATGGAATAGGACCATAATGAATTGGGAGGAAGAACTTCAGTGGGTGACTCAAAGATCCAAATGAAGTCAAGCTAGGAGTAATGATGTTGGGCATATTTTTATGCCCATTTTCCATGTTTTCCCCATATTTGATCATGTTTTGAGTTTATAATCCTTAATTTATGCTTAGATTCATGTATGTGTTTGTTTTATGCGCTAACAAAATGATTTGATTTGATTTGAGCAGGAAACTAAGCAAAATGGGCTCAAAATGATGCAAGGAGTGAAGATTTGAGGAGCTGAAGGGACTGGTGCTTTGGCTGGCGCCCCGCACCAAGTCTCGAACTTTAGAGAATAAAACTTTAGCCTAGGGCTATAGCTGGTGTGCCACGCCATCCCTTGAACTTCAGATAATTTCACTTCACAAACATGGTGAGATGAGTGGTGCCCCACGCCAGAGGTGTCCACACTTAGCGAAATTTGATGAACACCTTGGCGAGATAGAGGGGGCGCACGCCATACCTTGTCAGGAGTTAAAATTATTGGAAAATTTACTATGTATGTGGCATGTTACATGGGGCGGCGTGCCAGGATCATTCCAGGGCAGAAAATGCTGATTTTAAAGAAAAGTTTTGAAGGGCAGAAGTGTCATTTGAAGGATCATCTATAAATAGAGGCCTTAGGTCATTTGTTAAGTAGATTTTGACATCTTTCAGCAGTCTTTAGTTATTTTTTTACATTCTGTAGTGCATTTATGAAAGATTATAAGTCGTTTGGAAGGAAAACACAGTTCTACAACTAGGTTTTCTCTTCTTTAATTCGTATTTTCATATGATGATGACTAATTATTTGTTTTTCTGCTCATCAATGAGGGGTTAAACTTATTTTCTAGGGTTTTGTCCATGGTGAATGGTTGATTGTTTGAAAGACTAATTAAATTTGATTTTTGATTCTTCATTTATGATTGTTTGTATTTATTTGTGTTAATTTATTATTTATGAGATTGACCACCTTGTAAGTTATATGTTGTCTTTCTATTGAACTTGGGAAAGGGAATCGAAATGGTTAAAAATAAATACAGAACGGGAACTCAAAGACCCTTGAACCCATTGGTGATAGGATAGAAGTTGTTGTTGAGGATAGTGATATACCCTTCAACCCCATTTAGTTGAAATACAAGTAGGCATAATCGCTATTTAGTTATTCTCCTACAACCATAGGAATATAGGCGTTAGAGTTCATTAAATAGTTCTTGGATGCTAGGGATAGTGGAAGAAATGGGATAGTAACTTTCAACTATCAGCCATAAGAAGAATCATACCAATTTAATTACGTCTTGAAAACTCAACTTGAAACCAACCAAGTGTCATTGCCCTAGTCTTTCACCATCATTGAAATACAATCAATCTTACAATTGTTTTTAGTTTCGTTTATATTTGAATTTTTAGTAGTTTAATTTTTCAAATCAATCTTCATTTTAACTTTTTTATAGATTAGTGAAATTAAAGTGGAAACCTTATAACGATTAAATTGACAAGTCCCTTGGGTATGATCTGGACTTCAAAATCCTATATTACTTGACGACCACGTGCACTTGCATGCGCTTGGGCGACATCAAGTTTTTGGTGCCGTTGTCAGAGACTTAAATATTGTTTAATCATTTGTACGTTAGAATTTTGTTTCGCTAATTTGTATTTTACATTTGTTTCTTGTTTTTGTTGAAGTTCACGGGGTTGTTTGCCTTATTATATGCCAAGCACGAGAATTTAGGGACCACCTTTGGCTTCTCTTGATCATGAAATAGAGAGAACCTTTTGAAGGTTAGCTATAGGAAACATCGGGCAGGAAGCAAGTGAAGAGAATGAGAGAGTTCCAGCGATGCATTTTTCTAGGCCTAATTTGGAGAACACTTTTAAAGCTATCGTCAAACCGGCCATCACTAGAAACTTTGAGATGAAAGAAGGGACCATGTGGTTGGTCCAAAATATTTTCCAATTTCAGGACAAGCCGCACGAGGATCCGCACGGGCATCTGATGACGTTTGTAGAGCTGAGTGAAAACTTCCACTACCAGTACGTGTCAGATGAATATGTCAAGTTGACTCTATTTCCGTTCTCACTGATCGCAGAAGCCAAGGAGTGCATTCAAAATGAGCCTGCAAGATCCATCACAACTTGGGAGATCCTTTCCAATAAGTTCATCAACAGTTTTTTCTCTTCGGGAAGAACTAAAAACTGAGGGGAAAGATCTCCAGATTCATACATAAAGATGGAGAAATGCTAGCTCAAGCATGGGAATAATACAAGGGTTACTTGAGAGATTGTCTACTCCACATGCAACCTAAGAAAATAGTTGGGCACAACTTCATAGAGGGTCTGGAGCCCGAGTCGAAGATACTCCTAGACGCTGCCGCATAGGGATAGATTCTATCCAAAAGTTATAATGAAATTGAGGCTCTCTTAAACCTCATATTTACGGGGAGTTAGGATTATCAAGGCTTAGGCAGAGGATTTGCAGCAGCAAAGGTGCCAGGAAAGCTTGAAGTGGATGGTGTTGAGGCCATCAGAGCAGACATTATCTAGCTAGTGAATGCGATCAGTAAGTTGGTGAACACACCAGAAGAAGGCCAAGTGCAGCAGGTACAATAGGTACAAATCCTATCACCATCATGTGAGGCATGTGGAGAAAGCCACACCTATTCATCTGATCCTCTTATTCTTGAGTCTATATATTTTTTGGAACAACAAGGTCGTGGTGGAGGTTTCGTAGGCAATGGATATAGTTAGGGGTACCCTAATGGAGAAAATCCCTCATAGAGAGGGAACCAAAACTTCCAAAGGCCCCAAAATACTTATCAAAGGCCACAAGGCCAGCAGTAGAGCAGTTCTCTTGAGGAGACAATGAAGCAGTGGATGGTGCAATAGATACAAGTAGTTAATGAAATGCAAAAGTCCATCCATGAGCTTGAGAGGTAGATGGGGAAATTGGCCCTACAACAAAACAATAGACCACAGGGGGCACTCCCGGGTAACACCAAGAAGAACCCCAAGGAAAATGTGAGCACAATCTTCTTGCGCAGTGGTAAGGAATTGGGTGAGGCTATTCTCATAAAAGAAAAGGTTGATGAGGAACAGGCCGTGAGTTCTAAGATTGAGGTTGGAAAGTCTAGCAACCCATAATCAAAAATTCTAATAGCTAGACCACCTCCTCCATTCCCTCAAAGGTTGAAGAAGAAGACAGAGGACACAGCTTGTAGTAAGTTCCTTGAGTTGTTAAAGAAGGTTCATGTGAAATTGCAGTAAGTACCGAAGTACGCCAAGTATCTGAGGGATATGGTGTCCAATAACAGGAGGCATACAGATTCTGTAACCATGGCTCTCTTACGGAAGAGTGTAGTTCCTGAATTAAGAACAAATTCCTAAACAGATAAAGGATCCTAGGAGCTTAACTATCCCTGTTACTATTGGGATCAAGAAAGTTGGTTCGACCTTATGTAATTTCGGTGCGAGCATCAATTTGATGCCTGCATCCCTATTCAGACCTCTGGGATTAGGTGAACCCGTCCTACCATAGTGATGTTGCAGCTTGCAGACCAGTCTCTGGCCTATCCTTAGGGAATCATTGAAGATGTCTTGACTAAGGTAGGACTTTTCATCCTACCAGTGGACTTTATAATCCTGGACTATGAAGATAATGAAAAAATTCCCCTCATTTTGGGGAGAGGATTTTTAGCTCTACCGATGTTGTCATACATGTTAAGTCGAGCAAGATGTCTATGAGCGTAGATGGTCAGGAGGCAATGTATGAAGTGTACAGAGCAGCATGAATGTCACCTCACTATGAGGACTACATAGTGAAACCAGCGGGAGAACCTGGAGGTTGTAATCAGTTAGTGGAGCAGTATGTGTTGCATGAGAGTTTAGCAGATCCTTGGTATGGTCACAAGTCCACTCGGATGAAGGAGTGACAGGGACCATAGTCATGCAGCGACGTTAAATCAGGCACTACATGGGAAGAAACCATGAATGTCGTCCCCCGAATATAACTAAGGCACTTGGTTAGAGGAAACACATCCTTCTAAAATTTCGTATATTTTTCTTTGTTTTGTAGAGAAGAACGGGGCGTAATAGGGAAGAACAAGCTGGGACGTTAAGCTAAAAAGTGTAATTCTTAGGTGAGATACCTGCCATGGGGTGCCAGGAGTTAAATCCTAGAAGGAAAAAAATTTCTTCAGCTGAGGCTATGGGTGGCGCACCATGCCAGCCTCCTATCTTCAAAGAAAATTTTTTTTCTAAGTATGTGGTGAGACAGAGGGGGCAATGCACGAGGTTTTATATGGATGAAAATTTGAGTCAATTTTGACTCAAAATACCTTAAAATTACATAAAAGCCCATTCCCACTGCTTTATTTAAAGTCCTATTCTTCCTTTTCCCTCAAAAAGTTGAAAAACAAAAAAGAAAAAGTTCCTCTCTCTCTCTCTCCCTTAAGCCGTAGCTCTATCTTTCCCTCTCCCTCTATTGTTGTCTTCTTCAAAGCTTTGGTGAAGCTCTCATCTTCAACTCAAGTAAGTATATTTCTTCTCTCTTGGTTAGACAATGATGAAAGCATGCTTCCACACCCTTCTCCCTCAAGCTTTAGAACCCAAATCGTCACTGTTGGTGAAAAGTTTGAATTTAATATTTTGGGTTAGATGCTAAGCTTAAAGTATTAATTCTTTCATGATAGTATGTTATCTTTGTTGGGTAGATTGATTCATGGTTGAACATGGTGATTTGAACTTGTGGGGATGATGGGGGTTGGTAAATTGAAGTCTTTAATGTTGGTGGGTAGATGTATTATTAATTATAGAGAGAGAAAGTACATAGGTATTGAATTTTTGAATATGAATAATTCTTGAATTGTTGAAATTCTTGATTATTCACAATAAATGGTAGTAAATTGATTATTGTTTGTTGAGTGAATTGAATAGTGCTACTTGAAAAGCTAAAAGCTAAAAGAGAGTTGAGGGATGGCCTAGGTAAAGCATTCTTGAAAAGCTAAAAGCTAAAAGGGAGTTGAAAAGAAAGAAAAAAATCCAAGAACTTGGTGTAGTATGGAGTTCGCGAATTAAATTGAATTGTTGAGATTGGAAGATGACGGGAGAAGTCTTGAGCACTCCATTTGACAAATTCTCAAAAGTGTGCTAGCAAATTAAGTGGGGGGTGGATTTTTCACCTTCAAGACTTAGTTAGTTAGCCATTTTGTTCATAGCCATTTTGTTCATAGCCATAGTTAGTTAGCCATTTTGTTCATACCCTAATTTTGTGAAGTTCTTGATTTTTGCTTGTTAGGTACCATAGCATCAACAGGAAAGTAGGTAGTTATTGTGGATCCAAGCCTTAAGAGGACTAGAAAAGGCAAAAGGGGGGCTAGTTCTTCGGCTTCAAAAGCGGTGCCATGAGGAGATTTGGAGCAAAAGCGGTAGAGCCTCATGGGCTTACTTGGTTCAACACTCAAAAAGAAGCCAAGTATTCACCTCACTTGGCACTTGAGTTCCCAGCCATTCGAGGCAAGATACGTGAGTTAGGAGCAAGTTACATCTTCAAAAAGCTAGAGAGGTGAAATCTCACATTGGTGAGGGAGTTCTACGCAAAATGGGATACCTCATTTGGAGAGAGCACCAAGGTAAAATCAGAGGTCAGGTGGTTCGATTCACAGCTATAAGGTTCAATGCCTTCCTAGAGACACCTGTAGTAGACCTTTGGAGTATTTCACCTTGCTGGAGAAGCCTCCATACAGAGACATCCGTCACATTTTATGTGGTGAGTACTCATCCTCCCGTTGGGCGAGGGATCACAATCACACTTGTGTTTGCTTATTTGAATAGGGAGGCAAAGGTGTGGGTGAAGTTGGTCTGTGTTGTATTTCTCCTTGGGACACATATGAAAGAGGTAACTTGAGAGAGAATTATTTTGGTATATATGATGATGAAGGGAATACCGATCAAATTTGGTGATGTGTTTCATGACAATATGAGAAGATCACAAGAAAATTATGGATGAAAATATTATCACGGCAGTCTCTTGACCATGTTCTTGAGGGAGACAGGTATTGAGGAGGAGGATACAGAACTTGTCTTGCCTTTGGCAGGACACTTGGCTGGAAAGAGGATAGACGTCACAAAGGTGAAAGAGACTGTCCCTTCCATAGGCCCTCTTTTTATTATAGTTGACCGACAAGCCCGTGATAAGAGTTTACAGGGTCATACATTTGGGATGCTGGAATTATAGCTGAAGCTAGAAGGTCGACTCGCCACTATAGAGGAGATGACAGCTTTAGAGGCATGGTACCCGCTCATGGAGAGTGTTATACTTCTATGTTAAGTGGGCCCAACCTTTGAGGAGCCATTTGATGATGATGAGTCCACAATCCTTGATGATGATGAGGCCACAATCCTTGTTGATGATGTTAATGGCTTAATTATGAATGAGGAGGAGGATGCTGCTATGGGTGCCATGCAGGTTGATGGCAAAGATGATAATGAGGATGAGGAGTACAATCTCGAGGATGATGCTTAGCAACACAGGAAGTTCTTTTTCTCTCCCTTTATGATATAATTGTGACTGAGGACAATGCACCTTTTTAAGTGTGGGTAGAGGAAAGATAAATTCTTGTTGTTCTTTGATTGCTATTTTTGTAGTAGGTCATAACATTATTATGTCATTTCTCGTAGTATTAGATTGATGATTTTTACGTCATGGGTTGTAATAGCTAGTATGGTGATATTGACTTGGATGCTTGGGATATTTTGACTTGTTGTTCGTCTTGACTATGTTAATTTTGGTTACTTTATTTTAGGGTAAATTTTTTAATTTTGTTTGAGTCGTTGTTGTCATAGAGTAATGATGTTTCCCTATGATGGATGGATAATGACTGTCTTAAGGGAGTTTTGTCACATTTTTTTAGGATTGAGTCGTAGGTCATCTGCTTGTATGTTTGTTGATATTCTGCTTATCTGCCGGTAGAGTAAATAGAGTAGTCATCTTAATTGCATTAGTGGGGATCCATCAAGAGACACACATCTCTCTTTAATTTGACTCAACATGTCCTTAGGGCTTAATTATGAATAAACTTGTCATTCAATATGATTGTGTGAATGTGTAGCTGTAGAAACTGATTAGATTCTTGTTGCCATGAGAGGTGAGTTGAATTGATTTGTATATATATATTGTAGCATCTAAAACTTGTCTTAGTGTATGTAGGATAACTATTTGGTCGGGAGTTGAGAGATGATCAAGGCATTTCCTTGAAGAAACCATTTTTTTCTATAGTTGTTTTACCTTCCTAGTCATTCTCCCTAGTTACACCCGTTGAGCCTAAAATCCTTATTCTTTCTTATCCTCAATAGTAGCTTAACCCCTCTTTTTGTGAGATCTCAGACTTATTGATCCAAAGTAGGCTTAGGCACTTTGAGAATTGAAAGTAAAGGTCCACCAAAGTATAATGTTAAGGGAAAATGAAAAAGTTGTGGTAAGAAAAGAAAAGTGAGAAGAAGGGGTGCCCATAAAAATTGTGTTGTCTACTTGCTGTTAGGAAATTGAAAAAGAGAGCTTTAATTACAAAATCTTTAGTGATTATATGATTAGAAAACTAGAACTCAAGTAGTGAAAATGGGGCATGAAAATAAAAAGAAAAAGGGTAAGTTAGGTGAAGGGTGAACAAACAAGGAAAAGGTGGTGGACAAGAAAAGTGAAATATGTCTTAAAAGTGCTTAGGGTAGTAGTCACTAAAAAATGAAATATCAATCCTATCCATCCCTTAGCCGACATTACAACCAAGAAAATTCCTTGTGATCTTAATCTCTTGAAGCAATTAGGTAGTCTAAACGTACATGAAGGACAAGCCTATGGCATTATTAAATATGTGCATTACATCATTTGTGAGTGTGAGTGTGCCTTACTTACTGTGTTCCGTGTCTTAACACTGATGAATTTGAGAGAGGAACATCACTAAAAGTAAGGGGCACAAGAGGTCTAATTCAGTGTACTACTTGTTGCATGTGTCACATTTAATCATGTTGGCCCTTTGTGTTGAAAAGATGAGCATTTATAGAGGATGGTGATTTTGATTGTGAAGCTTGCATATGTATTTGATGAAATTGTTGTATGATGATAAACCACTCTATGAATGATTCATGCTAGTTGGTTGAGTATGAGTTGATAGAGGTGTCAAGTATGATGGTGAAACATGAGTTTAGGTATGCTTTGAAGATTATTTGAGGATGAACAATGGTTTAAGTGTGGGGTGGTGATGTTGCGCATATTTTTATGCCCATTTTTCATGTTTTTACCCATATTTGATCATGTTTTGAGTTCGTAATTCTTAATTTATGCTTAGATTCATGTATGTGTGTGTTTTATGCACTAACAAATTATTTGAGTTGATATGAGCAGGAAACTAAGCTAAATGGGTTCAAAATGATGCAAGGAGTGAAGATTTGAGGAGCCAAAGGGCCTGGTGCTATGGCTGGCGACCCACACCAAGTCCCGAACTTTAGAGAACATAACTTCAGGTTGGGGCTATGGCTAGCGCGTCGTACCAGCCCTTGAACTTGAATTGCACTTCACAAACTTGGCGATATGAGTGGCGCCCCGTGCCAGAGATGTCCAGACTTAGAGAAATTTGATGAACACATCGGCTAGATAGAGGGGGCAGCATGCCAGACCTTGTCTGGAGCTGAAATTGTTGGAAATTTGACTAAGCCTATGGCTAGATACATGGGGCGGCGCGCCAGGGTCATTTCAGGAAAAAAATATTGATCTTAAAGGCAGGTTTTGAAGGACAGAAGCGTCATTTCAAGGCTCATCTATAAATAGAGGCCTTAGGTCATTTGTTAAGCATCTTTTGGCATCTTGTCTGAGTGGCTAAACTTATATTCTAGGGTTTTGGCCATGGTGAATGGTTGATTGTTTTAAAGACTAATTAAATTTAGTTTTGATTCTTCATTTATGATTGTATTTATTTATGTTAAGTTATTATTTATGAGATTGATCACCTTGTAAGTAATCTGTTGGCTTTTAATTGAACTTGGAAAAGGGAACCGAAAGGGTTAAAAATAAATACAGAGCGGGAATTCAAAGACACTTGAACCCATTAGTGATAGGATAGAAGTTGTTGTTGAGGATAGGAATATACCCTTCAACCCCGTATAGTTGAAATACAAGTAGGCATAATCGTTGTTTCATTGTTCTCCTACGATCATAGGGATATAGGCGTTCGGGTTCGTGAAATAGTTATTGGATGCTAGGGATAGTGGCAAGAAATAGGATAGTAACTTGCAACTATCAACCATAGGAAGAATCATACTAATTTAAATACGTCTTGAAATCTCAACTTGAAACCAACCAAGTGACATTTCCCTTGCCTTTCACCATCATCGAAATACAATCAAGCTTACAATTATTTTTAGTTAATTTTATATTTGAAGTTTTAGTAGTTTAATTTTCCAAATCAATCTTCATTTTAACTGTTTTGTAGATTAGTGAAATTAAAGTGACAACCTTATAAGGATTAAATTGATTGGTTTCTTGAATATGATATTTGAACTTCAAAATCCTATATTACTTGACGACCATGTGCACTTGCATGCTCTTAGGCGACATCAAGTAAGCTCCTTAAAGAAGAATTTTCAGCAATAATTTATGAAGTGTGGATAGAAAGGAATGTGTATATCCAGAATAAACAGAGATCTAGTGAGATACTTATACATTGCCTGTAAACTAATCTTTGTACTAGGATTAGAGGGAATGATAGTCTATATGATTTTGTTTGCTCAATATAGGACTAGGAAAGTCTATCTAGTATAGGAGTATAGTAGTTGAAGGATTATGTATTTGGGAGGGGTGACATGACATGTCAATTCATAGGTTGTAAACGTTAACTGGTAATTATAAAGTTTTAATTGCCAATATATATATATTATTTTTGGAATAGTGAAACATTTTGTTTGATATGTGTCTATTAGTTTTTATTTGATTTATCTCTGTATGCAACATCCATACTGAGCACGTTACAGGGAAAGTAGTGTTGACACTTAATTTTGACCTTCCTATACCCCATATAAGATGTTATTTGACCTACTAATTTCTATAATATATACTTTTAAA
>JACEIK010005321.1:0-112982 GCA_018107945.1 Datura stramonium
ATCACATTCAATTCTTTCAAAATATGCACATAAACATGAGTAACTTGAATTCATGGTTTTCCATCATCAATAAATTAAAAATATTGAATATTTATCATAAATCATGACTTTCATGAACTTTCATCAATGGGCAATGTAGATTTAAAAATCTTGAAACATGATTTAAAGAAAATAATAATAAAACCTGCCCATCATTCATAATTCAATAATTAAAACTCCATCAAATCATACCCATAAAGAGAAATCACTTTTTCATTCATTTGGGTAAAACCCCATAGAATTTGAATAGGAGGATTCATGTTTTAAATCAAAATTTGGGAATGGGTGAGGAAGAATTTCACCCATTCTAAAACCCTACATACCTAGGGATGGACTGACTTCGAAGTTCCTTGAATATCCACAAAGAAATTGATGGAAACTTGGGGAAGAAGACCTTGAATCTCCCAAAAAACTCTCTAAGCTTTTGCATGAGAATGGGCATGCATAAGGACTTAAGTCACCTTAACCCACTCAGAAAAAATACACAAAACGACGTAGTTTTAGGGTCTCAAAGCATGGAAAAGTCTAAAATGCCCTTAAAATTATTTCCCTAAAAACTGTTCTGGAAGGACCAACGACCGATCCAATGGGTTTTTACACAAAACCACGACTCGTGGTGCCGAGTCGTTGGATCCACTACCTCATGACATCCTCAGATTCTTCCCACGACCTCTCAGGATGAGTCATTGCTTAAATCAATGGGTCGTTCGATCGATCGTTGTCAGGCCCTTGACCAAATCTTACTTTCCTTTCCACGAGCCTCACCACGACTCATGGTGGCATCCAACGAGTCGTGGTCTCCATCCATTGAATGCACTGCAATACTCAACCCTCAAACAACGACGAGAAATAATGGACCGTTGTCTATCATAATGAATAGTGGGACGCCCTATTGTTTCCCCCTCAGCCTAAGTCCGGTCCTTCCAACGACTGGTAATAGCGACTCGTTGTTTCTGACAATGAGTCGCTACACCTTCCATTGTCACTTCTGCTTTCCTGAATCTCCCATTCCATGACTGCTTTCGATGACTCGTGGTATCCACCCACGAGTCGTTGAGTCACCCGTCTTGTGATGTTTTTTCCAATTTTCTGCACTTTTAAAATTAAACTCCTGGGTCTATTCTTAGGCCTTTTCGGGGTATTACATTCACCAACTTCAAACCAACCAATAGGAGATCTATATCTCCGCCCATAAAGAGCCTCAAATGGATCCATCTGAATGCTGGAATGGCATTTATTGTTATTTGCAAACTCAATGAGAGGAAAATGGTCATCCTAACTACCCTTGTAATCAATCACACACGCTCTCAACATGTCCTCAAGACTCTAAAGAGTCCGCTCCGCCTAACCATCCGCCTGCGGGTGAAATGCTGTACTAAGCTTAACATGAGTACCAAGGCCCTTTTGAAATGATCTCTAGAACCGAGAGGTAAAATGAGTACCTATATCTGATATGATGGACAAGGGAACCCCATGCAACCGAACTAGCTCCCGGATGTGTAATTTAGCATAATCCTCTGCTGAATTAGTATTTTTGACCGGTAAGAAATGAGTTGCTTTGTAAACCTGTCCAAGACCACTCAAACCTTTTGATGAAGTCCATATTGATTTCCTCCCACTTCAAATTATGAATGCTAATGTTTTGAAGAACACCTCCCGGACTTTGATGATCCACCTACACCTGTTGGCAATTCAGATACTTAGCCACAAATTCTGCAATGTCCTTCTTCATTCCATTCCACCAATGGACTTCTCGTAGGTAATGGTACATCTTGGTGGTACCTAGATGTATAGAGTATCTCGAACCATGAGCCTCGTACAACATCCGATCTCTCAAGTCATCAACATTTGGAACACACAAACAACCGTGATATCGAAGTACACCATCTCCCCCTTTGGAGAAGACCTCTACCTTCTGATTCTGAATAGCTTCCTTCAACTTTACCAAAATAGGGTCCTCATCTTTCCTAGCTTTTACATCAGTCACCAAGGATGATTCTGATCCATTTTGAACAATAACACCACCATCGGTCGAGCCAACCAGACGAACTCCCAACCGTGCAAGTCGATGCACATCCTTCATCAGCTCCTTCTTCTCCTCACCTACATGGGACATACTCTTCATAGAAATCCTAGTAAGAGCGTCTGCTACCACATTAGTCTTGCCCATATGGTAAAGGAAACTCATATCATAATCCTTGAGTAGTTCCAACCACCTTCTTTGACGGAGATTTAAATCCTTTTGGGTAAACACGTACTGTAGGCTCTTGTGGTCCGTAAACACATTTACATGGACTCAATACAAATAGTGCCTCCAAATCTTCAAGGAAAATACTATCGCTGCCAATTCAAGATCATGAGTCGGGTAATTCTTTACATGGACCTTCAACTTCCTAGAAGCATATGTTATAACCTTACAAATACTGTATTAATACACAACAAAGGACCATCCTCAAAGCATCAAATATACCACAAACCCATCGGTACCCTCGGGTAGGGTTAACACCAGTGTTGAGGTGAGTCGAGTCTTCAACTCCTAGAAGCTCCTCATAAAATATCCCTTGGATCTAACAAAGCATAAACATCAATGCGAAATACTCAAAACATACTAGTGACCACATGTGGTGAAGTCTCCTGCTCCTCTCAAGGTGCAAGGGCATACAACCTATTCTCACGCTGGCTGTCAGTTGAACTAGTAGAAGCACCCTGTTGGAATGGACTTGCTACCGGAGCTGCTGAACTAGCGGCTGGGGTACGGGCTCCACCATCACCTGATCTAGCTGAAGGGCAATCCCTAAGCCTATGTTCGGATTTTCCACACCCGAAACAAGCGTCTGGGCCAAGTAAAGATCTCCCTAGGTGCTCCTTTCCACACTTCGCATAGGCTGGAAATGTGCAATCTCCTAAAATGTTCCCCTGGCCCCTCGAGCCTGATGCTCTACCCCTCTGATCACGTTTAGGTCAGGATGGGACACTTGTTGGTAATGGTGCTGGGGCTAATGACCTTTTCTAAAACTGAGGGCGGTGATCACCACAGGATCTCTGCTGAGTGAACCCAACACTGTCTGTCCTGGCCCTCTTGGCCTCTCTCTCACTCAGATACACCACATCCATCTACTGGCATGGAAAACTATCTTAGGAAAATAAATATCATGATGAAGCATGGAAATCCTACAACCCTTGTCTAGGTATTTCGCCACTCCATGCATAAACCTGCTCACCCGAGCTCTATTTGCAGCCACTAGCTCTGGGGCATACTTAGACAAACGAATAAACTCCAAAGCATACTCTTAGACAGTCATGTTACCTTGCTTCAGGTTCACGAACTCCACCGCTTTATTCTCCCTCATCTCATGAGGGAAGAACTGCTCCATAAATGTGGTATGAAACTCCTCCCAACCGATACGACGTGCTCCCACTGTCCGGCTATCCTTCCACTTCTTGAACCAGATGTGTGCGACCCCCTTCAACTGATACGAGGACAGATCGGCACACTCCTCCCCAGTCACCCCCATAATCTGGGTGATCTTCAAAATCTCCTCAATAAACTCATGTGGATCCTTGTCCACCTTCGATCCAAGGTACTCAGGAGGGTTCATCATCACAAAGTCTCTAACTCTCGCCGCCGCTGCATTCCCGTTCTGAGGGACATGCGCTACTACTTGCTAATTGACCTGGGCGGTCAAGGCTCGGGCTAACATCTGGATGGATTCCCTGAACACTGAATGAGCAACCGACTCGGGTATATGCTCCTCATGGACTGGTGGGGCCCACTGATGCCCATCTCCATTGTTACCCTCTTGGCCATTTCCGTTTCCATTTCTCTTTCCATTAACTCTGAGGGGAGACATGATTCTTAAAACGTACATAGAAAGAGATAGAAGGATAGAGAGACATTTCACCGCACGACATAGATCATGAAAGAAGGGAACATTTCCTAAATGTCTGATAGCCTCTTCTTCATAAGTGTGGTGCGCTTCACACCTATTAAATAGACTCTACTTAACATGTATTTCGGACACCCTGGAACACTTTAAACCTAATCCTCTGATACAAAGTTTGTCACGACCCGAACATAGGCTCGATCAAGACACGGGACAAGAAACCCCGAGAGGTTCCAAGTCGATCCATGGCATGAACATACATCTAACTTGATCATATTAAAGTAGAAAATCACCATAAATAGCGTAACAGAAATCTAAACAAACATAACATATGATTACATACACAAGTCTAAAGCCGAATACAACTATGTCCAA
The DNA here is from genome assembly GCA_018107945.1 of Datura stramonium. NCBI lineage: Eukaryota > Viridiplantae > Streptophyta > Magnoliopsida > Solanales > Solanaceae > Datura > Datura stramonium. The sequence continues at coordinate 4,299 of JACEIK010005321.1, forward strand.
AAAAGCCTCTAACACTGATGAGTTGATGGGACAATACCCCAACTAACTCTCCAGAGTCCGAAAACTAAAAGAAAAAATGCAACTAATAATAAGGTCCCTCTCAAGATGAGGACTCACCAACTGAGGCTAAGGAAAGCTAACTCCGGGAATCTGACTATCGGCGGGACTTAGCTTGGACATGGGAGCCTGTATCATAAGATGATACAACATAAAGTATTCGGTCAGCATTGGAATGTACTGAGTATGCAAGGTAAGTAAAACGGATAGTTAAAATACATAAGAGTTCATAAGAGTAGGACAACATGATCATAACGTAATTATCATAATGTAAACATAAGGGCTCAAGATTTTCAAGACATTTGTAAATTAGTCATATTGATAATCATAAGAGAAGATCTTTATTAAAAATGACTTGAGCCAAAGTATATAATCATAACCATGCATAAATCATGAGGAACAGTGGGAGATTCTTATAACCGACATACCCCATATGAGCACACATGGAGCCCGACCTATAAACCCCTAGTCGGGAGGGTATTCGTACCGTTACAAGGGTATAATCATGAAAAAGGCGTGATATCACTTGTGAAAAGCCCATTCAGGCAAAAGGGACAGTCGCAAAGGATGTCCCATCATGCTTACGTTGGCGCGTAGTTTTGAGACTAAGGGTATGCTTGGACCCCGATCTACTGGGTGTTAAATACTACTCCCAAAACATATATATTGCTCATAGAATAATAGGGAAAACATAAATTAGATTCATGGGCTATTTAAATCATCATAATCATAAGCATTCTTTAAATATGTGAACTAGCCATGAAAAAGGCTCGTGAGTCGGCCATAATCATAAATCCATAAATTATGAAATCCATGAATACTCGTAAAATATGTATACACTTGATATTACATAAATACATAATAAGTACTTGAGAGAAATCATATCATAAAGAATAGATCATAGTTGGGCTAATTTTGATCAAGATCATAGCAAAATCATAACTTAACTTTTCATAAAAACATACATAATTGGGCATAATTTGATTTAAAATCAAGTCTATACAATTTATACTCAAAATAGTCATAAAATCTTCCCATATATCATAAAATATGATTTTATACATGAAGGAGATTGACCCATCGATAGATCATATCGAAATTCCCAAGAATTAACATAAACCTCATGGATCATGAAACTTGACTTTTAGAATTGGAATTCATGAAATTTGAGAAGATTTTAGGACATGAGAGTGAAAAGGACTCTCACTTATAGCCTCACATACCTGGGTAAGTTGATTCTACCCTCTTCCTTTAACACCCAAAGAAAATTAAAGAAGAATTGAGGAAGAACCTTGATGAATTATGCTTGATCACTCTCTAAACCCTTAAACTTGCATGCATGCATTTTGAATAGGCTAGAATGACTTAAACCATCTTAATACACTTTATCGTGGGCTTAAAACAACATAGTTTAGGCCTTAGAAACATAGGAATTATGGAAAAGCCCTTAATAAACTCTCAGAAAAAAACAGACTGCTAGTCCCAATAATGGACTAGACGAGTCGTCCCCTTAGCCACAACTCATAGTCTTTCATCCATCAATTACACTGCTAAAACTCACCTGGGAGTCATCACTAAGGACACCACGACTCGTGGTGCACCAAACAAGTCGTCGTGATTACCCGTCACCGACACTGCCAGCTTCTCTTCTTCCTTCAACCATTTTTGACCACGGGTGACCTAACGGATCATGGGGTCGGCCACAACTTGTGGTCACACCCGTGGTCACCCCGAACTTAAAATTTTTTAACTAAGTGAAACTCCTCACCATGAGTCACTTAATGACTCGTGATCATCCTGATGGGTCACGGACGACTCGCCTTGTGACCTGGTGCAGAAAATTCTATTTTCTCCGTTTCAACTCCCTAGTATGATCTTAGGGCTTTTGGGATATTACAAAGTCCTAACATTGTACAATGTTAAAAAATGTTTTAGCATGAAGAGAATACAATGCAAGCTTTGTGCAGTAGTTTTGAATCACTTTTGTGCAATCCTAGTTTGTTAATCCACCATGTTTCGCACAATCCCTAGTTGTTGAGGTTTTAGCTTCTCATGGTTGTAAGATTGCGATATGAATTTATAGACGAACACACAATTAATACTTACAACAATAGTTGAGAGAAAAACTTCTTTGAATATGCAAGAATAATCTCAAGAACAATTGATAAAGAAATCAAGAATTGCTCCTAAGAAGAGTTAATCACATGCAAACTACTCAATTTTATGTTCTCTATTGATTCTTTGTTGATTGGTAATGAAAATAAAAGATAAAATATATTTATACAGACATTAGAAACATTTTCCTAATCTAAACGGGAGATTTTCCATAACTGGCGTCGCCTGTGCCACGACTGGTCATACTACCCGTAGCAGGATTGTATGGGTCATAATTGCCTCTCGTACATCCTTGGCATGCTGAAACTTTGGCTAAGTGTTGGAAGATGGTACGACTGGTACCTTCTTCCTACGTGCCGTACTTTTCTTTCATGGTTTGGCCCTGAGAACTTTTGATATCTTTTGGAAGTCTTCACGAGTGTTATGGTACGACTCGTACCTTGTTGCCATGACTCATACTGTCTATAATGTCTAAACTTCTGCCAAGTACTGAAAATTCTCTGGAATACAACACGGCACATGGTATGGATCGTATGTCAATGCTATGACTCGTGGGATCCACCTGTACCAAGAGGTTGCCTTGTGCAAATTCTTCTGATGTTTTCCACTACTCCAATTACGGCTCGTACTATCCTGGTACGACTCGTATTGAAAATCGTATACTACCTTCTTCTCAATTCAGCCTTCTGAACTTTATCATGGTTTTCAGTACAGCTCGTACTGAGACTGGTACTGTGGCTGATTTTCTACATTTTCAGGCTTCTTTTGTACATCTTTCCTCCAACACTTATTTTTCCTGAAATCAAAGTAAAAGTGTCTTATATCAATATAAACATACCCATGTCTATGCTATTTTCTCAGTTTTAAGCATTGAAAGTGTTGTAAACTCAAAACACATCACTTCTTAAGACCTTGGCTCATTTGCACCATCTTCAGACTGGGCCTCCTCAGACCATTCCTTAATGTTTGATCCACTACTGGACTCCTGAGCCTGATCACCTACTCCTTCCTCAAACTGGGTAGCATTTGCCGGAGTAATAGGTGTAACTTTTCTGTGAGCCTTAGCACGTGCCCTATTGGTTCGTAGCTCATCAGTATCAGTGGTATCAATTTGATAGTCCTCCATCGAACCACTAGGGGTTCTCTTTACCGGTTAAGAATCTGAGGGCTCATCTCTCAATGCCCTCTATGCAACAAATTCACCACGGGTTCCTTTTTCTTGGGCATTCTTGGTTTCTCTCTTATTCATTGTCATAGTACCTATGGAGGAAAGAGTTAGTATGTATGCTTTGAGAAAGAGAAAGAAAGAACATTAATCTCATTATTTTACCACGAGTCATTAGTTAGAGTCGTACCTAGGTGGTATGATTCGTACTAAGACTCATAGTACTGTTTGGCATTGTCACGACTCAATTGTACAACTCGTACCATGTTGGTAAGGTTAGTATTGATGATCGTAGAAGGAATTTCAGCGATTCATTTCTTTTAGTATTTTTGCACGACTCGAGTTATAGATCATAATTGGATTCTACGAGTAGTACTAAGGATCATATTGTTGCTTTTGAACTTGACCCTTGTCTAATTCTTGGTATGACCACCAGGTATGACTCATAGTGGGATACTACTAGTTGTACTAGCTCCTATACAATGTGTTTCCAGATTAACTAACTTGGGACAGTCCTAATGAGCCATCCTATGAGTCTTAGTATGAAACCACGAGTTTTTCGAACGCTTGTAAAGCCTGTCCTCTCCTTTTGTGCATTCAGTTGAGTTGGTAACCATGTTTTTTAGATGGGTACTCAGAATTCCCTATCCCAGCTATGCAAACCTCATCAACTTCATGTACCAAGTTAACCCCAACCGTAATTCACATCCCATAACTCATCATCTATAATCAATTTTTATGTTTGAGAATTTTGATTTCTAAACCCATTTATAATTATGCATAGTCAGGCCCTGATAACATTCATCTTCCTCATTTATAAGAGTTGAGGAATCATAGTTCGATTTCAGCCATCTCTTAGTAAGAACTTTTAAAAGATAAAATACTCACTTACTTGAGATTTCAAGTTCTTGCATGGTTTCTTGTTTGCTTCAGTTTTTTTGAGTTAGGAATTCAAGTGGCTTCTGCAAGTTTGTTTGCACAGGTTTGAGCTCAACAATTTTTTGCTTGAGTTACGGGTAGTGGAAGGTAGAGTGGAGGTACTTGTGATTCGTGATTTGTGTTTTTGTGGGAGTGAAATTCTAAAAGTGTGGGAATTAAATAGGTTAGGGTAGATTTTAAAACTCCGAGTTGAGTCAGGTCAAGTGATTTAGTTTTTCCTGTCACGACTCGTACCACGAGTCGCAGGTCATACCTACAACTCGTCCCCTAGACTCGTAGCAAGAGACTGAGGAAACTTACCTTGGTAGTTACGAGCGCATGGTACTAGTAATACCATGAAGGTACAATTTCTGTTATTACTCGTAAGTCAAAATTCTTGCACTTCCATACTTAGCATAGTTCATCCTTATAGTGGGTCCTACAACACATAAAATGGAGGTACGGTTCATAATGACCAACCATAACATGAACTCATGCACCTGGACCAATCTCTTCTTCTCACCATGGACAATATTACGAGTCGTACAAGCGTCCTACACTTCCTATTGAGGCTCGTAGTACAGTCCTGTGCTGCAATTTTTCACCCATCAAATTTTATTTCACCTGCACACTAATCACACATAAGTCAACATACATAGGTTGCCTCTCAAGAAGCGCTTTATTTAACGTCACAGCATGACACAAGTCTCTTGACTACTTAGAATTCTTCAAGAAACACAGTATCCTCCTCAATTTCCAATACAACCTTGAACTCATTGGGTTGCTTCATAGACTAATAGAACAAAAACAAAAGAAAAATGTAAACGAGGAAAATAATGACTAGAAGTTAAACAGAGGAAATTACTCTAATTCTAAGATGTAATCCCCAACAACGGCGCCACTTTTGATAACACTCAAATCACACCCCTGCAAAAATATTACGCGGACGTTGTCAATAAAGAACCCAACAAATGTTGGAGTCGATCCCATAGGGAATATGGTCAGGATGTAGAATAATGCTAGTATTTATACTTTTAATTCGATTATCTCCTAATAGGGGGGTTTAAAAGAAGTAAACGCTTAACAGTATTGAAAATTTAAGTTGTTATCAAGTTGATACAATTAACTATGGAAGTGCTCCCCATGGATTCATAAGTACTTTGGGTTTTTCACTTGTGATATATCCCAATACTTAACTTGTAGAATTGATAACATAAGTTCATCCAAATGACTGGTCTGTCCCTATTGGATGACTATAATCAATCACTAGATTAGGCCTCATGAGTGATATCACTTTAACCGTTATCAATTTATTCCAAATTAACTATTCTACGACCATAGCTCAAGTTATACAATGAATAGTAGAATTCAAGGCTTTGTTGTTCTTCTCTTTTCCAAATCTATACCTCTCTAGGTTCAATAAAATATAGAATTCAGGAAAGTCCTAATGTTGTGCTCCGTTAACAAACGTTTAAGATTGAAGAGAAAAAAATACAAGCATGCGTATTAGTTTACAATCACTATATGCAAACCCTAGTTTGTTAATTTACCGTGGTTCCCATGACCCTAGTTGTGGAGATTTTAGCCTCTCATTATTGTAAGAAGAGAATTAGCATTCATTAAAGAAAACATAATTAAGAACTTACAATGAAGATTGAAATAAAACCCACTTGGTTATTGCAATATTCAACTAAGAACAAATCAAGAACAATGGGAATTAATTCCAAGAATATTCGCAAACTCAAGAAGAAACTCCAAAATAGTTGAACTCTTCTCCAAGAAAACAAAAATAAAAAACGAAAATCTTTTTTTTTTAGAAAATTCTTCATTCCTGGGAAGAGGAAGAAGCAGATAGGACAAAGGCCTTCTCTTTCCGTCCAATTCCTCTTCTAACAAAATAACATAGAAAAGTATTTATACAAATAATTAAAAATGTTTCCTAAATTAATAGGGAAAACTAACTAATTGTCGCCGCCTTCTCCTACGACTCGTAACTTGATCATACAAGTCGTAACTTCAGTCGTACATGCATGACTGCTCTGAATTTGGCTGACTGCTGGGAGTTGGTACGACTCATACAATGCTCCTACAAGTCGTACATTCCTGTCATGGTCTGAACTTGAGATTTCTAGCATCCTCTAAATATTTCCATGAGTGTCTTGGTACTACTCATACCTTGCTCTTATGACTCGTGTTTTCCTTTCATACCATGGGATCTTCCTTTCATAAATCATTCTGAACTTCACCATGGCTCCTTTGTACTATTCGTAGGTAGTCATCACGAATCGTAATTGCCGCCCATATCAAGAGACAAATCCAAGTGCATTCTTCTACAATGTTCCACAACTCACAATACGGCTCGTACCAGGATGGTACGACTCGTACTAAGAGTCATAACTAGACAGTACCTTGTTCATATCTTCTGAAGTTTATCATGACTTACAGTACGGCTCGTACCTCCAAGGTGTGTCTCATACTGAAGTCTGTCCTTGGCCCAAGTTTTGTACTCTTTTTCCTTCTTTCACAGCTTTCAAATCCAACACCTTATTTCCCTAAAAACAAAGCAAAGGTGCATCATATCCATATAAACACACTTAAGACCATGCATATTTTCTCAATTTTAAGTGTCGAAAGTCCTATAAACTCATAGTACATCAAGCTCCAACCTAACCTATGGCACATGCATAAAATATTCTTGAATATAAACTAAAGGAAAGTAAAGCATAATATACGGCATAAATGAATGTCTGAAATACCATAAAATGTAAACAAGACTATAAGTCAACATCTCTGAATGTCTAAACATAACTGTCTGAAAAGCCTCTAGTCATAAGATGAACTATTGGGACAAGCCCCCAACTAGCTCGGCTAAGTTTGAAACTGAAAGATGTAAAAGTAAGATAAGGCTAATCTGATGTTCTCAGATGATGAGGACTCACCCAAAGATGAGGCTTGACTGAAATGGTGTGGTAGAAAATCTATCATTGCAGCTGAGATTAATCACTCGAACCTATATCATGAGACCATATAGCATAAAAGTATACAGTTGGTACTTTGAATGTACTGAATATGTAGAATAAATAAAACATTATAGTAAAATAATATTCTAAAATCATGAGTATAAGATAAGCTAAAACATGAGTTCTAATAATAAAATGAATACAACTACTCAAGGTTTTCAAAAGTGACTCCTAAAACTGGACATGGCTAAAATCATAAGTAAAATCCCATAAAGCGTATATTGAGCCAAACCATCATAGGCTATAATATCTTAAAGCATAAACATGAACATCAGTAGAATATCGTGGAACAATAGGAGATTCTTATAACCAACACCATCATGGATGCTCACATGATGGCCAACTATCTCACCCAAGTTGGCAAATATGTTCTATGTCTTGCCAGGGCAAAGAACGATGAAGGTGTGATATCACTCATGTGCCCATTCGGGTAAGGAAGACACTCTCTCTAGCGAGGACCCCTTTATAACTACGGTGGCCCCTAGTTGTAAGATCTGGATGCACTAAACTCTGGCCTACTCTTTGTTAAATACTACTCCCGAAACACGCATAATGCTCATAGTCATAATCATGAAACATTCTTGTTTTTTCATGGACTAGTTTAAATCATGAAATTCATTAAAGTACTTGACTTACCTAAACTAACCATGAAAACAATGTCTCTTCATCGTCTATGATACATAAACCTAAGATTCATGAAATTCATGAGAGATGGAGAAAATTCATCATAACTTAAAAATAGAGATTTGTGAGAGTCTATGGTAGAAAACATGCAATTATAATCATAAAAGAGATCATAGAATTTTCATCAAATTGGGTCTAACCCTAGAAATTCATATTTAGAGACTTGAAGAATTTAAATCATATAATCAAACTTGTAATTGGGCATGAGGTTGGAAGGAATCCCCCATTCATGACCCTACATACTTGGGCTTGATGAATCTTTGACTTGATTTGGAGACCCAAGAGAATTTGAGAAGAAGAAGATAAAGAACCCTAGCTTTTCCTTAAGAGATGATTTCCAACTCACGGTGTTTGAAGGGAATGAGGGTTAGGGCAAAGTAAAACCCCTTAGGAACCCAAAATGACCTCACAATAGGAGCTAAAATCATAGGAAGTTATGAAAACACCCCTAGAAATTCGCACTTAAAAATAGACTTCCCAGTGGTACGACCTATACCACGATCTGTACCAAGAACCTACAACCCGTACTGAGCATGGAAGCCTCTAATCATTCACTGAGCAATCCTCTAAACCTCCAACCTATGACCTCATAGTATGAATTATACCATTCTGGTATGATCCAAAGGGTCCATTCGTGACATCATAGTAAAAACCCTGTTAAACTCTCTAAATCTATACCCTACCTCCTTGTATGACCTGTAATTACTTGGTAAAACTTGTATGAATCACCCATGGTTTCTTGGATAATTTCTTCTATTCGTCTGAAAGCCCATATCATGAGTCCTGATATGAATCGTACCATCTCACCACGAGTCATACTGAAGTCTTATTAAGGGAAACTTTTAATTTCTCTACTAGTTCATACTCCATACCAAGGATCTAGTCCCAGGGACTTTTGGGGTATTACACCCATCATGCGTAAGGGTCGCTTAATTTCATACCTTAAGGCCAGAAAGCTAATCTCTAAGGGGTGTGTCTACCATCTAACAAGAGTCAAAGACTTTAATGTTGAGGAACCATCCCTTCAGTCAGTTCCTATTGTTAATGAGTTTCCTGATCTTCCCCGATGATCATCTAGGAGTCCCTCTAGATAGGGAGATAGATTTTGGGATAGATGTTATTTTGAATGCTCAGCCTATTTCTATTCCGTCAAATAGAATGGCTCCAGCAGATTATAGAGAATTAAAGATGCAGTTAAAAGATCTGCTCGATAAGGGTTTTATCTGCCCAATGTTTCACCTTAGGGTTCTCTAGACCTCTTCGTGTGCAAAAAATATGGTACCCTTAGAATGTGTGTTGATTATTGATTGTTAAACAAGGTCACTATAAAGAATAAGTACCCGCTTCCAAGAATTAATAACTTGTTTGACTAGCTTTAGGGTGCCAAGTATTTCTCGAAGATAGATCTCAGATTGGGTATCATCAGTTGAAGATAAGTGTCACGACCCGAGCATGGACCCTGGATCGAGACACGGGAGCTAGAACCATGAATGGCTCCAAGCTAACTCATTTTCAAATGCATAGCATATACAAAAGCATAACTGAGCAAAACCAAGTCATAAACATAATATATCCGGATGACTGAATATCATAAAGAAATAAGCGTAGACCACAAGTGAAAAAAACTGAACCATCTAATACATAGTAGTCTGAAAAGCTTCTAAACATACGATGAGCTGATGGGACGACACCCCTAACTAGCTCTCTAAGTAAGAAACTGAAAGTCATAACAAAACTAATGTCCTAGGATGATGAGAACTCACCAAGGCTGAACGCTGGACTAGATCAGAGCGGTACTAATGTAGGGGCTGAGTCTGGTCACCTGAACCTATATCATGAGACAATATAGCATAGAAGTATGCAGTCAGTATTTTTAATGTATTGTGTATGTAGGAAAAGTAAAACATACTAGTAAAATAGTAAAAGAGAGATCATGAGTATGAGCTCATTTAATTCATGAGATTCAAATCCTAAACTAAACATGAAGGCTCAAGGTTTTCAAGACCAATTCATAAAGTTGAACATGGATGAATTCATGAGAAAAACCTCATAAAACATATTTGAGCAAAATCATCATAACTTGTAATCATGAATCATGCATAAAATATCAAGGAATAGTGGGAGATCTTATAACCGACATACTCAATGTGAGCACACATGGAGCCTGACCTGTAACCCTGATCAGGAGGGTGTTCATACCTTATCACGGGTAGAACCATGAAAATTCATGATATCACTCATGGGTGGCCCATTAGGGCATGGGAGATACTCTCATGGAGGACTCCATTATGGTTATGTTGGCACTTAATTCTGTAACCTGGGTACACTGGAACCCTGGCCTACTCAATGCTAAATACTACTCCCAAAACATATATAGTTTTCATACTATAACCATGAAACATGGGTTTACATAGGCTAGCTTAAATCATGAAATTCATGATATCTTGACATATGTGAACTAGCCATGATACATAGACTTGAATTTCATAATGCATAATCGAGTAAAAGCATCATAACTTTTGAATCATGGTTTCATGAGAAATTCTACTAGGAAACATGCATCACAATCATATATCATGAATTTAAACTTAAGAGAAGCAAATTCATAGAAAGATCGTAAAAGATTTCATAGAAGTTGGGTCTATCCCTAGCTTTTTCATAAATTATGCTTTGATTTTTGAATTCAACAATAGAGGTGAAATTGCGCATAAGGGAGAAAGAATTTCCCCCATCCATAACCCTACATACCTGGACTTGAAGAATCTTTAACTGGATTGGAGATCTAAAGGGAAAGGAGGGGAAGATTGATGAAGAACCCTAGCTTCTCTTGAGCGGATTTGATCTTCTCTTAGAGGTGTCTGAGCAATGGTATTCGGATATGTCATCTTTCTTTGAAAAGAACTTAGCACCATGAAACTGGTCAAACAAATCATCAATCCTGGAGAGAGGATACATGTTCTTGGTGGTAACCTTGTTCAATTGCTGATAATCAATGCACATACAAAGAGAACCATCCGTCTTTCGGACAAAGAGAACTGGTGCACCCCATGGGGATTTTCTAGGTCATATAAAACCCTTGTCTAAAAGGTCTTTCAAATTCTCTTTGAAATCCTTTAGCTCAGTTGGAGCCATTCTACAAGGAGGAATATATATAGGTTGCGTATCTGGAAGAAGGTCAATACCAAAATCAATTTCCTTCTCGGGAGGAATTCTTGGTAAATCATCTGGAAACACCTTGGAACTGACTGGATAGTCAGGGTCTCAGACGTAGCATCCTTAACCCTAACTATATGGTACATGCAACCCTTAGAAATCATCTTTCTAGCCTTAAGGTAGGAAATGAAATGACCTACAGGCACAACTAAACTACCCTTCCATTGTAAGACTGGTTCACCCAGAAATCTGAACTCTACTGCACGGGTTCTACAATTGACTGAGGCATAGCATGAAAATAACCAATCCATGCTCAGGATAACATCAAAATTGGTCATGGCTAACTCTACTAAATCTACTGAGGTGACTTTCTGAAGGACTGTGACTGGGAAATTTCTATAAACTCGTGTAGCTATAACTGAATCACCAACTGGAGTAGAGACTGAGAAGGGTTCTGATGAGTTTTCAGGACTAACTCTAAAACTACAATAACATAGAGCATCACAAAAGATAAAGTATCCCCTGGATCTAACAATGCATATACATCAAGGTGGAATACTCGTAACATAGGAGACCTCATTCTCCTGACGGGATGCTAGGGCATACAATCTATTTTGGTGCTATCCACCACTCGCACCAGTGGATGCACTTTGCTGAGCTAGTTGTGCTGGTAGAGTTGCAGAACTAGAAGCTAGGCCTTGACCTCTATCATGACCCTGTATAGCTGATGGGAAATCTCTAAGCATATGTATGGTCTTCCCGCACCTGTACACACAAAACACTTCCCTGTGTGTCTCCGGCCACATCTTCTACACTCTGGAGGGATGATCCCTGCAGGTCTGCTACTCTGACCTCTATAGACTAATGCTCGTCCCCTTTGATCGAGACTGGACCTGGATGGCAAACTCATAGCCAAAGACTCTAGGGTTGAAGATCTCTGGTGGAACTGCTGACGGTGCCCACTAGGTCTCTGCTGGGAGAATTTGAAGTTATTAGTCATGGCCCTCTTGGCCTCTCTCTCCCATTCACTTATCTGTACCACCTCCATCTACTGGGTATACAATGCTATCCGAGAAAAGTCAATGTCTTGAAGCAGCATCGGGTCCGGCAATCCCTGACCAAGTAGTCTGTTATCCCATGCATGAACTAACTTACTCAGACTCTCTGGTCTGACACCATTTCAGGTGCATACTTGGATAGATGAGTGGACTCCAAGGAATACTCTTGAACTGTCATCTTCCCTTGCTTTAGATTCACAAACTCAGCTTCTTTGATCAACCTCATCTCTCCAAGGAAGAACCGATCCAGAAAAGAGACATGAAACTCATCTCAACTGATAGGGCCTGCTCCAACTGCCATACTATCCTTCCATTGCTTGAAACAAATGTGTGCAACCCCCTTCAACTAGTATGAGGCTAAATCAGTGCAGTCCTCCCCATCACCCCCATAATCTAGGTGATCTTTAGTACCTCCTCGATAAACTCATATGGATCCTCATCCACCTTCGACTCAAGGAACTCGGGAGGGTTCATCCTCAGAAAATCTCTAACTCTTGCCACCGTTGCATTCCCGTCATGAGGGACATGCGCTAATGCCTGATGATTGACCTGGGCGGTCAAGGCCTGGGCTAACATCTGAATGGCTTCCGTGGACTCTCTGTGGGAAACCGACTCAGATACATGCTCCTCATGGGCTGGTGGATCTATTGGTGCCAATCTCCATTGCCATTCTCGTGGCCATTCCCGTTCCCGTTTCCCCTTCCATTAACTCTGCGGGGAGGCATGATTCTGCAAATGCATATAGCATGAGTTAGAAGGATACAGAGACATTTCATTGCACGACTTAGATCATGAAAGAAGAGAACATTTTTTAAACATCTCGTAGCCTCTTGATCATAAGTGTGGCGCACTTTACACCCATGAAAAAGACTCTACTTAATGCGGATTTTGGACACCCTAGGACACTTCAAAACCTAATGCTCTGATACCAAGTTTGTCACGACCTAAACATAGTCCTGGATCGATTCACGAGACAAGGAACCCCAAGAGGCTCCAAGTCGACCCATGGCATGAAAATAACATCTATCTCAAACATATTAAAGCGAAAGATCATAATAAATGACATAACGGAAGTCTAAATAGAACATAACATCTGAATACATACATAAGCCTAAAGCTAAATACAAACTATTTCTGAAAAGCCTCTAATACTGACAAGTTGATGGGACAAGACCCAAACTAACTCAGTATAGTCTAAAAACTGAAAAGACGAAATACAAACTGATAAGAAGGACCTCGCAAGATGAGGACTCACCAACTGATATTGAGAAGTGCTAACTCCAGAAGTATGATTAGCGGCGGGACTAAGTCTGGATATTGGAGCCTGTATCATAAAAAGATACAACATAGAGTATGCAATCAATACGTGGAATGAACTGAGTATGCAAGGAAAGTAAAACTGCTAAGTAAGTAAGATCATAAATCAAGTGCATATAACAAAACATAATCAAGATTAGATTCTGAGAGTAGGGCTTGCATGCTATTTTCTAAAATCATAATATGAACATAACTGAACGTCATAACTAAATTGAACGACCCAAAGCTGAAAACTGATAATCATAGATAAAGTTGAACATTGGGTTAAACCTGCTGAAAACATAATATCATGACTGATGTACATGCATAACTGAAATCATGTGGAAAAATAGGAGACTCATCATATAACCGACATTACTACGATAGAGCTTAGGTGGTCCCGACTATCACGCTCAAGTGGGCAGAGCCGTCCAAAGCTTTGTCAGGGCTAAGGACACTACCATGATATCGATATCAACCTAAAGGCCACTTAGGGGAAAGGGAAGCTCACAAGGGAGGTCCCAAATAATCTAAACATACCTATGTTGGCGCATAGTTCTAAGGCGTAGGGTTGACTGACCATTAGCCTACTCAGTGCTAGACACTACTCCAAAAAACATTCATATGCTCTCCATCATTTTTCGACGAAGCTGACCATCATCTAGTGACAAATCTGACTCATAACATACATACATAAATCTAAAATTATAACATGAGGAGCCTTGGCTCTAACCATACCACAAGATGAAAAATAATAGGAGTCTAGACTCCAAAATCATGTGGCAAGCTAATTCATGAAATAATAAAAACATACTTGATCATATGGGCTTTCCCAATACTTGCACATGCTTGAAATCAACTTGATTCACTTTGAAAACATGAACATAAACATGGGTATTTCAAAATCATACTTTCTTCGTAAACATCTCATCATTCTCTTACACATACTTCATAGATCTCAACTTTCATGGACTTTCATGAATGGGCATCATAATTTAGAAAAACTAAAAACATAATTTATAAATTGAAAACATTGTAAAATCTACCCATTAATCATAATTCAAAATCCAAAACATGCTTAGATCATACCCATGTTTGAAACTTAGGAAATTCATACAATGGGTAAAAACCCCATGGAATCATCAATTAGAAAATCATGACTTAAGAGGAAAATGGGATGGGTGTGGACTATTGCGCCCATTCGTAGCCTTACATACCCAAAGAAATCTGATTTTCACAACTGCCTTGATTGCCCAAAGAGAATTGAGGAAGAACTTTGAAGGAACTAAGCTTGATCACCTTCTCAACCCTCTAAACATGCATGCATGAATTAGGATAGTCTTAGAATGACTTAACCCTTCTTAAAACACTCTATTCTGAGCTTAAAATGATGTACTTTAGGCCTTAGGAACAAAGAAATTACAAAAAATTCCTTAATAAACTCGTAGGGAAAAACAGACTGCTAGTCCCAACAAGGGATTGGACGAGTCATGCCCATGACAATGACTCGTAGTCACCTCTTGTCATGAACACTACCAATTCTTCCTCTAAGGGTCACAACGAGGGACGCCATGACTCGTGGTGTACCCAACGACTCATGGTGACCAATCGTTGCTAACACTGTCGAAGTTCTCCAATCCTTAACCAACTTTTGACCATGGACGACCCAAAGTATCATGGTGTTGACCACGACTCGTGGTCACACCCGTTACTATCTCACAACTCCAAATTTCAACCATGGACATACCCCTCCCCATGAGTCACTTAACGACTCATGGTGTTCCTGACGGGTCACTGGATGACTCGTCCTGTGATCTGGTGCAAGAAATCCTGTGTTCTCCATTTCAACTCCCAGGTCTGATCTTAGGGTTTTTGGGGTATTAACCTTGTGACAATGGTTCTTGCGAATATCTATCACCCCCTAACTATGTGTCAAAAGTGTGATGATTATTTTGAAGGATGCAATATTTTTCTACAAATGTGGATGATAGAGCATGTCTGCCATGACACCTATGCTGTAGACTTCAAAGTTTATTGGGATGATTATATCAATGGTAATAAATCTAGAATTGCAAGGTATGACTTCCCACATGGCGTTGAGGCTTGGACCAAATACCTTAGAGAATTGACCGCTGATAAAATCTTGTGGAATTATCATTTTTTCCATACAAATGTAGTGATATACATATCTTCCTTCTGACCATTTATTGTATCAATGGAACTTCAAGGTGTCCAACCTTGTACACCCCTTCAGGTTATGAGATAGCTTGGCCAATGCCAATTTATCCCTCTAGTCGAAGACATGCAACAATTCATGTATGAGCTCCAACATGGAATCCCTCTGAGAAGCTCTGAGATCCATAAAATTTGGGGCGGTCGTATACTTTTGAGTTTCCCTAATATGGTAAGGGACCACAAACATTTAGTATTTGGAGTGGTTTTACAACCAACCCCCACTTAAGGTCATGACAGAAAGGTTAATGAAAGGAGAAATAGATTGAAAGATAGAAATTTAAGTCTGAATCAAGTATGCTTGATTCGAGGTAGAGAAAAATTACCAATCCACCATTCTGACTTTAAATGCAGATTTGGAGCATACCAGAGCAAGGATTGAACAACAACAAGTGGAACTCACCGAAGAATGAGCCAACTCGACCCATATGGAATCTACATTTAAGGGTCAACTCCGGCTGGCAACAACCAGGGGAATGCAAATAGCAAAAAGTGCAGGCTGAGTTTTATCAGGAGCAGTGTCAATGGACGATTGAAGGGGTATATTGAACAACTATGTTGTGGCATATGAGGAACAGGACGTTCAATAAGGAAGGTTATCAATGATAATAACACATGCTTATAGAATTGCTATTTGAGCATGGAGCAAGACAAGGATCAAGTACTTGGTTTAGCAAGTAGAGTAGCACACATTTACCATGACCATAATTGTCAAAGTGATAGAAATATTGGTCGACAGGCGTGTGCTCTTATTCTCCAACTACCGGTGGTGTTCCAGAACTTGTATGAGACTTTAGGAGGGAAATGGCCATATAGGAACCACGAGGTGGACCATTGATGATCTTTGTCCAGATATGAGGAGTTTTTAGAATGAAAGTGTCAATGAAACTCATAGACATTTATTTTGTTATTTTTGTTACCTTCTTAGTTTTGTATTTGAACTTTGCTACTATTTTAGTTTGTAATACCCCAAAAACCCTAAGATCATATTGGGGAGTTTAAATGGAGAAAATAGGAATTTTTGCACCAGGTCACAGGACGAGTGGTCCAGTAACCTGGCAGGAACCCCATGAGTTATTAAGTGACCCATGGGGAAAGGCTGGAACTTTGTTGGAAATTTTGGTTTTTGGGTGACCATGGATGTGACCACGAGTTGTGGTCAGCACCACGACTCGTCATGTTAGTCGTGGCCAAGGGTTGTTGGAGGATGAAGGAATTTCGATAATGTACCTAACAGGTCATCACCATGATTCATTGGGTACACCACGAGTTGTGGTGTTCCCCGTGGTGACTCCCAGAAGAATTTTGGCAGTGAAGGTGACGATTGGTGACCACGAGTCTTGGTCATTGGCAACAACCCGTCCAGTCCCTCGTTCGGACTGGTGGTATATATTTCCCAGTGAATTTATTAAGGGCTTTTCCGTAATTTATAACTTCCTAAAGCCTAAACTACATTGATTTAAGCTCAGAATAGAGTATTTTAAGAAGGGTTAAGTCATTCTAAGCCTATCCTAATTCATGCATGCAAGTTTAGAAGTTAGAGAGGTGATCAAATCTAGTTCTTCAAAGTTCTTCCTCAATTCTCTTTGGTCAATCAAGAAAGTGGTAAAATCATATTCCTTCAGGTATGTAAGGCTATGAATTGGTGCAATTGTCCACACCCATGCCCAATTCCCTCTCAATTCATGATGTTTTATTGATGATTCCATGGGGTTTTTACCCAATGCATGAATTCCTAACTTTCAGTCATGGGTATGATCTAAGCATGCTTTAAATCATGAATTATGATTAATGGGCAAATTTTATAATGTTTTAAATTATAAATTATGTTTTCATGTTTCTTAAACTATGATGTCCATCAATGAAAGTTCATAAAAGTTGAGATATACAAAGTATGTGTACAAGCATGATGAGATGTTATGAAGAAAGTATGATTTCGAAATACCCATGTCTATGTTCATGTTTTCAAAATGAATCAAGTTGATTTAAAGCATGTTAAGTGATGGGCAAGCCCATATAAACAAGTACGTTTTATGATTTCATGAATTAGCTTACCGCATGGTTTTGGAGGCAACACACCCATTATTTTTAGCTTGTGATATGGTTTGAGCCAAGACTCCTCGTGTTATGATTTCAGATTTATGTATGTATGATTATTATTCATCTTTGTCACTAGACGATGGTCAGCTTCGTTGAAAAATAATGGAGAGCATATGCATGTTTTTGGGAGTAGAGGCTAGCATCGAGTAGGCTAAGGGTCAGTCAACCCTGTGCCTCAGAACTACGCACCAAAGTAGGTTTACTTATATACTTTGGGACCTCCCTCGGAGATTCCCCTTCCCGTAAGGAGCCTTGAGCTTGATATCGATATCATGGTAGCGTCCTTAGCCCTGGTAAAGATTTGGACAACTCTGCCCACTTGAGTGTGATAGTCAGGACCACGTAAGCTCTATTGTGGTAATGTCGGTTATATGACGAGTCTCTCATTATTCCTCATGATTTCAGTTATGCATGTACATCAGTCATGATATTACATTTTTATCAAGTTTTGCCCAATGTTTAGATTTACTTATAATTATCAGTTTTCAGCATTGGGTCATTTGATTCAGTTATGATATTCAGTTATGTTCGGATCATGATTTCAGAAAATAGCATGTAAGCCCTACTCTCAGAATCTTATCTTGATTATGGTTTATATTATGCATGTTTAATGATTTAACTTAGCAGATTTACTTACCTATCATACTCGGTACATTCCACATACTGACCGCATTCTCTATGCTATATCTTTTTATGATACAGGCTTCGATATCCAGACTCAGTCCGGCCACTAATCAGACTTCTGGATTTAGCACTTCTCAATCCCAATTAGTGAGTCCTAATCCTCCGAGGGCCCTTCTTATCAATTATATTTCTTCATTTTAGTTTTCAGACTATAGTGAGTTAGTTGGGGTCTTCTCCCATCAACTCATCAGTATTAGAGGCTTTTCGGACATAGTGTGTATTCGGCCTTAGACTTATATATGAATTCTGATGTTGTGTTATGTTTAGACTTCCTCTATGTTATTTCATGATGATCTTCCATATTATTTAAATGAGTTATATGTTATGTTCATTAGATGGGTCTACTTGGAGCCTCTCGGGGTTCTTTCTCCCGTGTCTCAATCCGAGCCTATGTTCGATCTCATTCGCGTATGTTTTTT
Source organism: Datura stramonium (assembly GCA_018107945.1). Taxonomy (NCBI): domain Eukaryota; kingdom Viridiplantae; phylum Streptophyta; class Magnoliopsida; order Solanales; family Solanaceae; genus Datura; species Datura stramonium. The sequence goes on from JACEIK010005321.1 coordinate 23,200, forward strand.
ACAGTGTTTTTTTCTTAATTTTGAGTCCATGTGTTAAACAGAATGTCAATGGAAGTATTCAAATTTTAAAACTTTAAATTCTAATACATCATTTAATATTTACCACCCACGCTGCCACCGAAAAACATTATTTCTCTAAGTCGGAATACTAATTTGCCTAGATATTATGGGTGGCCATGGCCACCTCTTTATCAGGACAACCGCCACTAGAGGGTGGGGATGTTAATTTATGTTGGGCAAATTTCTATGCCCATTTGCCTTGTTTTTTTCTATCTTTTATCTTGTTTTGAGTTTATAATCCTTTTGAAATGCATAAATTCATGTGTTTGTGAGTTTTATATGCTAAAAACTATTTTATATGTTTTGAACAGGAAACCAAGGATAAATGACCTAAAATGACTAATGGTTGAATGTTTGAGAAGCTGAGAAGAAGGACATAGGCCTATGGCTAGCACTAAGAGTCAGGTCCTAAACTTTAGAAGAATGTGCACCATATCTGGGGTTATGGCTGGCGCCCAGCGCCAAGTCCCAAACTTTAGAGAAATGTGCATTAAAGTTGGGGCTATGGCTTGTGCGCAACGCCAAGTCCTAAAGTTCCGAGAATAATTCACTCAACACCTTGGCATGATGGATAGCATAGAGCCCCAGGAGCATCCCAGACTTAGAGAAATTTTCCAAAACTTTGGTTCTACGGATGGGGCTGGGCTTCAGGTTGGTTCTAGAGACAAGAATTTTTACTAAAACTCTGGAGCTATAGGTGGCGCGGTGCGCCCGAATGATCTAGAAGAGGAGAAATTTTGGCTAACTCCTTAGTGATACGGATGGGGCTGGGCACCCGGAGCTAAACATTAGAGGAAACATGAGCCCAACTTGGGGCTATGGAGAGGGATGCATGTCAGCTTATTCCGAAGTAGAAATTGTTTAAAGTTATGTATTGGATGGAGGAAGTGTCATTTGAAGGCTCGACTATAAATATCACCTCTAGGTCATTTGTTAGTAATCATTTGTTCACTTTTACATTACGTGTATTATTTTTTGGAGGTTGTAAGCCGCTTGGAATGATAGAAAAGTTCAACACTAGGTTTCTTATTTTATTTATCATTTTACTTTGAATGATGATTGTTAAGTTTTTGTTTTTCCACTTGTCTATGAGTGGCTAAACTCATACTCTAGGGTTTTGGCCATGGTGGATGGTTGAAGTTTGATAGACTAATTTATACTAGTTCCGATTATTCATTAATAGTTGTCTATATTTACTTATTTTAATTGCTTATTCATTATCCTGATCAACATGTGAGTAAATTTGTTCTCTTTCGGTCGAACGTTGGAAAGGGAACCGAAAGGGTTAAAGGTAAATATAAAATAAAAATTCAAAGACCCTTGAACCAATTGGTGAGAGGATAGAACTGTGTAACACCCCAAAAGTTTCCAAGATTTAAAATCAGGATTTGAAGTGTGCTCAGCAGAAAAATCTGCAACACTGCCTCAGAACGACTCATCCAACGAGTCGTTGGTCGCTCTAATGACTCGTTAGAGGCAGTCGTTGGAAGAGTTTCAGAAAAGGTGCCAGGTGTTTTGATACCACGAGAGGAGGTACTAGTCATGGTGTGAGACAACCATCCGTTGGAAACAATCGTGGTAAGCTTGCAGTTTGGACTTCTCAGAAGGGACGAGTCAAGTAACAAATTGTTTCTTATCATAACGGGTTGTCATGAAGAGTCATTGGTTGGAGTTCAGGGTCCCGGGTTGGTGACGATGGATCATTACAATGAACTGTTTAATCTAACAACGACCTGTGGTGTCGATCGTTGGGAAGGACTCCAGGGTTGGTCTAGTGGTGATGATGGAAGGGAATTTCAAGTTGAGGAACTAGTGGAGTCAACGAAAGGTTGTGACGAGTCGTTGGATGAAGTAACGACTCATCCTGTTGGTCATTGGTTGAGGAAGTAGAAATGGTGAAGCAGACCCTGAAAGCAACGGATGGTCACCACAAGTCGTGGTGAGGACCAACGATTCATGGTGAGGGTCGTGGTCTCAGATCGAGCAGATTTTAAAGTTTTTTCTAGGGTTATTTTGGTAAAGTCCTACGCTTCCAATTTTTAAATGGTGTCATTTTGGGCATTTTAAGGGAAATTTTTAGGGGTTTTCTAGCGTAACCTCTCATTCCCTCAACCCTTCTTCCTTCCCCTCTCAAGATCAGGGATTCAACTAAGATTTTCTTCAAGGCTTCAAGGGTTTTGTTCAAGAGAAGATTCCTTAAATCAGGTATATGGGTTTTCAACAAGGATATCCTTCCATCCTTGTGCCCCCAAAAATTTTATTTAAAAACCTGATTCTCTTGTTGTAGAAAAGCATGATCTAGGTTTTCGATTTATGCATGATTTCTTCTATGTCCTCTATGATTTCTAAGACCCATTGGGAGTGAAAGTCATTTATGCTTATGGGATTATTTTTATAACTTGAATTTCGTGCTTAACAATTGTAAATGCATGATTATAGAATTTCCTTCATGAGATTGCTTAAAACTTGATTGGGATTTCATTATTGTTCATTTAATTAAATCAACAACTTATAACCATGTCTAAAATATGTGAGCATTGTAAGAATTCTCTTAAAAACTAGAATATATGATTTGATAGATATGTTGAGATGAGATTAGAACTTATGGTCTTGATCAATGGGAAGTATGTATATGTTTTCTTTATGTTTCCGATGTAAATGTTTTGGGTATGAGATGAACCTATGATAATGGCATAATTAACGAATCTTCTTTAGAATTGGAGTAAACTTTGAAATGGGTTCCATGAAATAAATATATGCTTCTACCATGATTTCATTGTACATGTTTAATGTATGAGTTAATTTTTATGGGCTCCCCATAAATTTAAAATATATGAATAAATGTATACATGTTAAAGTATGAATTGGACCTATAGATCCTACATGGCTCTATGTTATATGTCCTATGTGGTGAACTCGGAACTTGAATGTTGTGGAGGTGTGTAAAGTATGATATGACTCTATAGATGTTCGTAAATGTAGAATGTGTGGATTAAATGATGATTTGGTGCCATGACGATATGAATTATGATGATAAAGCATGAGAATAATCTTTCAGACCTTTGGGCTTGTTCTTAGTAGGAAGTAGCCCTAATCCTTTCTAAACAAGTGTTGTATGATGAAATAAATAAATTCTCATGTTTCTAATTAGCTTTAGTAGCATAGACTAGATGAATAATGTCAGATCAGTATTCCTCATGTTCTAGTCAGCCAGGGACTCTACATAGCTGAGAATGTTTTCCTTGGTCAGCCAAGGACTCTCCATAGCTGAGAATATTTCCCTTTGTGTAATACCCCAGAAGGGCCTATGAATAGACCCAGGAGTTGAAGTTGAAAACTGAAGGAAACCTAGAATTTTGCACCAGTACAACTCGAGGTACTAATTGTGGTGAGGACCTATGACTCGTGACTCGAGTCGTGATGAGTTCGGTAGCCTGAGTTATACCATGAATAGTCCTACGAGTCATGGCGAGTGGGTACGACTCGTGGTTAGGAGTCGTGATAAATTTCTCAATGGTGCCACAGTGGGTCACACAGGTCATGATACGACTCGTAGGATGTAGAAACAAGTCATGGTGAGGAGTTGTGGTTAAGTCGTATTGGTTATAGTGAATGGTACCATGGTTGACAGTACGACCCGTAGGATGTTTGTACGAGTCGTGGTATCCCATTTGTGGCCAAATTCAGAAAATTGGGAAAATGGTGAGGTAACCACGATTCGTGACTTAATGGTATGACTTGTGGTACGAGTCGTGGTCGGGGCCAGACCTGTTGTTCAGGGAAATTTCATTAAGTGAAATTTCAACTTTTAAAATTTTTTTGGACCCTAAACTACATCGTTTTGAAGTCGGTAAAGGGTCTTTTAAGGAGGAAAAATCCATACTAAATCTCATTTGGCATTTGCAAGAACTAGAGAAGGGAGTAAGAGGAGATTCAAGTGTTCTTCTTCAATTCTCCAAGTTTTTACCTAGGGTTTTTCAAGGGAGTTGAGAATCACGTAATTCCAGGTACATGGGGTTTTGAATGGGTAGTTTAGTCCCTACCCATGCCCAATTTCTCCTTAATTCCATGTTTAAGTTACCAACTTTTTGATGGGTCATAACCCAAATGCATGTTTCTTCACAAATGGAGATGAGTATGTTGTAGTATGTATAAAATCATGGGTTTGAATTATTGGGTTTTTTTCACTTATTTTATTCATTATTTGATGATTTAATCCCTAAAAGCACATGTGCCCAAATCGTGGGGTTTTGGTGAAATTCATAGTTATTGTGATTTTCTCAAGCATGATATGAACTCTTGAATTTAAGCATGTTTTCAACTACTCATGTTATTATGATCATGTTTCCTATAGTTTAAGGATTTCATGTATGATTGAGACTATGGGAAATGCCTACATGTTCTTATGATTTATGAATTATGATTTTGGCCGATTCACGAGCCCAATTCCATGGCTATTATTACGAATTCTCAAGAATGATATGATTTTCACGATTTAAATAGCCATGCATGTCATGTATGAATTTCTAATAGTAGGTTGCATGTTTTGGGAGTAGTACTTAACACTGAGTAGGTTTAGTGCCCAGGTTACGCTTCGTATCTCAAAACTACGTGCCACCATAGGTTATGTTGGGACCTCCTCAGTGAATGTCCCCTATGCCCTATGGGGCCTTCACGAGTGATATCACACCGTTCATGGTTCATACCCTTGGCAAGGTATGGACGACCTCCCGACTAGGTTTATAGGTCGGGATCCATGTGTGCTAATATGGGGTATGCCGGTTATAGAAATCTCCCATTGTTCCTCATGGTTTTTAAGTGAATGCATGATTATGTTTCTTTTGGCTCAAGTTATGTTTTATGAAATGTTTTCCCCACATGTTATAACTAAGATAGGTTTACGAATATTTTGGAAGTACTGATCCTTACGACATACTTACGATTTCAGTCTTATGATCATGATATCCCTAGTCCTTTAACTCTTATGTTTTTAAGCATTATTTAGCATACCATACATACTCAGTACTTTCCAACTACTGACCCACTATTTTCAGGATTTAGTTCGCAGGTTCAGCATCATTCCTAGCTTGCTCTCACTTCTTCTCTCAGCTTTCAGTGGTTAGTCCTCATGATTCGAGGACTTCATGTTCAGACCTTGTTTATCTTTTTTACAGAATATTGGGGTTAGTTGGGGGTCTTGTCCCTTCAACCCATCTATTATTATTAGAGGCTTTCAGACTCAAATGTAGTATTCCGCTATTTATGCTCGGATTATATATTACCGTTTCTTATATTTAATGTCACGTTTCATTCAAATTATTGACTTTTAGGTAAATTCTACAGCCTTATGTATATGAATTAGATTTATGCTCACGCTATGGGTTTACTTGGAGTATTTTGGGGCTGCTCTTCCCGTGTCTATGATCCGGCTGTACTCTTGAGTCGTGACAAACTTGGTATCAGAGCCCTAGGTTCAGATGATTCTTAGGGAGTCTGAAAGTTGCATTAGGTAGAGTCTTTTTCATGGGTGTGAAGCGCGCCACACTTATGACGAAGAGGCTACTAAACGTTGTAGGAAACATCTCCTTCTTTCATGATCTATGTCGTGCGGTGAAAACCTCTCCATCCTTCTAATTTATGTGTTTTGCGATTTTAGAAAATTATGGCTCATAGGAGGATGATCGGAAGGAGGAATAAAAATGATGAAGGCCATAAGGGTGGCCATGATAATCGGCATCAGCAAGCCCCACCAGTTCAGGAGCACCAGGCACCAGAGCCAGCTGCCCGCACTGAGTTTCGGGCGGCAATTCAAATGTTGGTGCAGGCCTTGACCGCTCAGGTCAACTAGCAGGCTGTCGCGCATGTTCCTCAGAAGGGAAATGTAGCAGTAGCCCGAATCAGGGACTTTCTAAGGATGAACCCTCCCGAGTTCTCTAGGGAAAAGGTGGACGAGGATCCACACGAGTTCATTGAGGGGATCTTGAAGGTTATTCGGGTGATGGGGGTGACAAGTGAGGAGTGTCTGTACTTGGCCTCGTATCAGCTAAAGGAGGTTTCTTACATTTGGTTCAAGCAATGGAGGGACGGTAGGGCAGCGGGAGCAGGCCCTATCCGCTGGGATGATTTCCACATGGACTTTATCGACAGGTTCTTCCATCGGGAGATGAGGGAATTGAAAGAAACCGAGTTTGTTAACCTCAAGAAAGGGAAGATGACAATTCTAGAATATTCACTTGCCTGTCAAAGTATGCCCCGGAGTTAGTGATGGACCAGAGGACGTGGGTGAGTAGATTCCTGCAGGGAGTAGTTGAGTATCTGGATAAGGATTACAGAACAACCATGCTTCATCAGGATATGGACTATGCACGGATAGTCCTCTATGCCCAACAGATGGAAGCAGCTCATATGAGGCAGAGGGAGGCCAAGAGGGCTAGAACTGACAGCCACAGGTTCTCCCAGCTGAGGCCAAGGGGTGGGCCTCACCAGCAGTCCCATTACAGGTCCATTACACCATCACCATCTTAAGTCAATACTCCATCCAGGCCACAAGACGGTCAGAGGAGCAGGGCCTCGGGTTCGAGGAGTAAAAATAGCATGCACACAGAGCGCACGTTCCCATCTTGTGCTAATTGTGACAAGAATCACCCAGGGAAGTGTTTTGTGGGCTCAGATGCTTGTTTCGGGTGTGGCAAACCCGAACACAGACTCAGGGATTGCCCCGCACCTAGTTCATGGGGTAGTGGATTCCGCACATCAGCAGCTAGTTCAGCGGTTCCAGTGGCACGTCAAACTCAGCAGGGTGCTTTGACTGGTTCAGCTGGTGGCCAGTGCCAGATCCGATTTTATGCACTTGGCTCTCGATAGGAGCGGGAGGCTTCTCCCGATGTGGTTACGAGTATGTTAGGAGTCTTTCATATTGATGCTTATGCTTTGTTAGATCCGGGAGCTACACTATCTTTTGTGACACTTTACATTGCTAGTCACTTTGGAATCAGTCCCAAAATCTTGTCCGAACAATTCTCTACATCTACTTTGGTTGGTGATTCAGTCGTAGCAAGGAGGGTATATAGAGGTTGCCCATTACCATATTACATAAGGTTACCTCCGAAGACTTAGTAGAATTGGTTATGACCGATTTTGACATTATTTTGGGTATGGACTGGTTCTTTAAATGTTATGCTTCTGTTAACTGTAGGACTAGAGTGGTGAAGTTTCTATTTCCAAATGAACCAATGTTAGAATGGAGGGGTGGTTCAGCGGTACATGTAGGTCTCTTTATCCCTATTTCAAGGCCCAGAAAATGATTGTTAAAGCTTGTATATACCATTTGGTTAGGGTTAAGGATTCTATGTCTGAGACCCCAACCATTCAGTCAGGCCCCGTGGTATATGAGTATCCCGAGGTGTTTCCAGATAAACTACTAGGTGTTCCTTCCAAGTGGGAGATTGATTTTGAAATTGACCTCTTGCCCGACACACAGCTCATATCAATTCCTCCTTACTGAATGGCTCTTTCCGAGCTAAAAGAGTTAAAGGAACAGTTGAAGGATTTGCTAGATAAGGGTTTCATCAGGCCGAGCAAATCTCCATAGGGTGCCCAGTGTTGTTCATCCGGACGAAAGATGGATCCCTTCGGATGTGTATTGACTATAGACAGTTGAACAAGGTCGCCATTAAGAATAGATACCCTTTACCCAGGATCGATGACCTATTCGATCAGCTTCATGGTGCCAAATATTTTTCCAAGATAGATCTCAGGTTTGGGTATCACAAGCTTAGGGTTCGGGAGAATGACATCCCAAAGACTGCTTTTAGGACCCAGTATGGCCATTTTGAATTCGTTGTTATGTCTTTTGGACTAACCAATACCCCTGCAGCTTTTATGGACCTGATGAATAGGGTATTCAAGGCATATTTGGATATGTTTGTGATCGTGTTCATTGACGACATATTAATATACTCCCCGAGCGAGGAGGAACATACTGCACACCTGAGGGTAGCACTCCAGACCCTCAGGGACAACCAGTTATACTCCAAGTTCATCAAATGTAAATTCTAGATGAAATCAATTGCATTCTTGGGACATGTGGTGTCAAGAAAAGGTATAAGGGTGGACTCTCAGAAAATAGAGGCAGTAAAGAATTGGCCCAGACCGGTAAACCCTTTAGAGATCAGAATCTTTTTGGGTTTAGCAGGTTACTATTGGAGGTTCGTGGAAGGTTTCTCATCCACTGCAGCCCCACTGACTAGATTGACTCAAAAAAAGGTGAAGTTCCAATTGTCGGAGGCTTGTGAGAGGAGCTTCCAAGAATTGAAGGCCAGGCTCACTTCAGCATCAGTGTTGACTTTACCGGATGGTACCAATGGCTTCGTTGTATATTGTGATGCTTTGAGGGTTGGACTGGGATGTGTACTGATGCAGCATGGGAAAGTCGTAGCATATGCTTCCAAAAAGCTGAAAACTCAAGAGAAGAATTACCCGACCCACACTCTTGAGTTGGCGCAGTTGTATTTGCTTTAAAGATATGGCGACACTACTTGTATGGGGTTCATGTAGATGTATTCATAGACCACAAGAGTTTACAATATGTGTTCACACAGAAGGAGTTGAACTTTCGACAACGGAGGTGGTTGGAGCTACTTAAGGACTACGACATGAGTGTCCTTTATCACCCAGGCAAGGCCAACATGGCAGCAGACTCTCTTAGTATACTTTCTATGGAGAGTGTGTCACATGTATGTGTAAAAAATAAGGAGCTGGTAAAGGAGGTACATCGACTTGCACGATTAGGAGTTAGGTTAGTTGGTTCTACCGATGGTGGGGTGGTAGTTCAGAACGGGTTAGAGTCATCTTTAGTAGCAGAGGTGAAGGCTAAACAATATGAAGATCCAACATTGGTAAAGTTGAAAGATGATGTTCAAGGTAAGAAAGTAGAAGTCTTCTCCAAAGGGGGAGATGGTGTGCTTCGATACCAAGGTCGCTTATATGTTCCAATGTGGGGGATTTGAGGAGTCGGATGTTGCATGAGGCTCATAGATCCAGATATTCTATCCATCCAGGTGCCACCAAAATGTATCATGCTTGCGATAAATCTACTGGTGGAATGGAATGAAGAGGGATATTGCGAAATTTGTAGCCAAGTGCCCGAATTGCCAACAAGTGAAAGTCGAGCACCAGAGACCGGGGGGTATACTTCAAGATATCAGCATTCCTACTTGGAAGTGGGAAGATATCAACATGGACTTTGTAACAGGTTTGCCCCGCACACGTAGATAGTATGACTCCATCAGGGTTGTGGTGGACAGGTTAACCAAGGCTGCTCACTTCCCACCGATCAAAACCACCGATTCAACCGAAGATTATGCAAAGTTCTACATCTGAGAGTTGGTTAGATTGCATGGAGTTCCCTTGTCCATTATATAAGTTAGAGGTACTCAGTTCACCTCCCAGTTTTTGAGATCTTTTCAAAAGGGACTTGGCACTCAGGTCAAGCTTAGCAGGGCATTTCATCCGCAAATAGATGGTCAGGCGGAGCGGACTATCCAGACTCTTGAGGACATATTGAGAGCTTGTGTCATTGAATTCAAGGGTAGTTAGGACAAGAATTTACTTCTTATTGAGTTTTCCTACAACAACAACTATCACTCCAACATTCAAATGGCACTGTTCGAGGATCTTTACAGGCTAAGGTGTAGATCACCCATTGGGTGGTTTGAAGTCAGTGAGGCTTCATTAATGGGTATAGATTCAGTTCATGAGGCTATGGAGAAAGTTTGGTTAATAAGAGGAAGGCTGAATATGGCTCAAAGTCACCAAAAGTCTTATGAGGATATGAGGAGAAGGGAGCCTGAGTTCGAGGTCAACGATTGGGTATTTCTGAAGGTATCTCCCATGAAGGGAGTGATGAGATTTGTGAAGAAAGGGAAACTCAGCCCCCGCTATATTGGCCCATATGGGATTGTGAGGCGAGTGGGTAAGGTAGCCTATGAGTTAGAGTTAACTTCAGAGTTGGTTTCAGTTCATCCCATATTTCACATATCTCTCTTGAAAAAATGAATGGGAGATCCAGCCTTGGTGGTTCTGGTGGAATGCGTTGGCGTGAAGGATAGTTCAATTATGAGGAAATTCCTGTTGCAATCTTTGATCGTTAGGTTCGAAGGTTTAGGAACAAGGAAGTGGCTTCAGTAAAGGTATTATGGAGAAACCAGCATGTTGAGGGAGCTACGTGGGAAGCTGAAGTGGATATAATAGCTAAATACCCCGCATTTGTTCCCTACGGCCTAGTTTCAGTTTGAGGTATCGGTTTGCCTAAACCTCTAATCAGTTTTTCTTGTTCCATTCATGCATGAAAGTTTGTTTCATGATATGATATATGTATGAGATGTTTGAATTAAGTCTATCTAGCCTTAGTTCTTTTCGAGGTAGTCAGACCTTCGGTTTTGGTTTAAATGATCAGAATTTGCATATAGGTAATTGTATGTTTCTGTTGCTACTTGTTTCCTACATTCAACGATGAATGTTTCTAAAGGAGATATTGTAATACCCCAGAGAGGGCCTAAGAATAGACCCGGGAGTTGAGTTTAAAACCTGAAAACTAGAATTTGCACTAGCTGAACTCGAAGTCAAGGTATGGTGGACTTCGACTCGACTCCCGAGTCGTGATAAGTTCGGAATCCTGAGGTTATACCACGAGTAGTCCTACGAGTCATGGGTGATGGTACAACTTGTGGTTGAGTCGTGGTGAATTTCTCAGTGGTGCGGAGTAGGTCATCACGGATCATGAGTACGACTCGTAGGATGTAGCAGCGAGTCATGGTGAGGACTTGTGGTTAACTCATGTTGGTTTGTGTGGATGGTACCACGGTTGACAATATGAACTGTAGGATTTTGGTATAGTCATTGGTATCGTCGTGGCCAAATTCAAAAATTGGGAAAAATGGTGAGGTGACCACGAGAGTAACACAGGTCATGACTTGATGGTACGACTCGTGAGTACCGAGTAAATGATCGAGCCAGACCTGTTTTCAGAAATTTAATCAAGGGAAATTTTGACTTTTAAAATGTTTTTTTGGACCTAAATCACGTCGTTTTAAGGTCAATACAGGGTCTTTTAAGGAGGAAAAACTCATACTAAATCTCATTTGGCATTTGCAAGAACTAAAGAAGGTAGTAGGAGAAGATTCAAGTGTTCTTCTTAAATTCTCCAAGTTTTAACCTAGGCTTTTTCAAGGGAGTTGAAAATCACGTAATTCCAGGTATGTGAGGTTTTGAATGGGTAGTTTAGTCCCTACCCATACCCAATTTCTCCTTAATTCCATGTTTAAGTTACCAATTTTTTTATGCGTCATAACCCAAATGCTTGTTTCCTCACAAATCGATATGAGTATGTTTATAGTATGTCTAAAATGTGGGATTGAGTATTAGGCTGTTTTTCACTTATTTTATTCATTATTTGATGAATTAATCCTAAAAGCACATATGCCAAATCTTGGGGTTTTGGTGAAATTCATAGTTATAGTATTAATTTTCTCGACATGATAAAGAACTCTTGAATTTTAAGCATGTTTTCAACTACTCATGTTATTCTGATCATGTTTCCTATAGTTTAAGCATTTCATGTATGATTGAAACTATGGGAATGCCCACATGTCACCTTGATTTATGAACTATGATTTTGGCCGATTCATGGACCCAATTCCATGTGGCTAGTATTACGAATTCTCAAGCATGATACTGATTCTCAAATTTGCTACATGCATGTCATGTATGAATTCTATTGGCACGTTGCATGTTTTGGGAGTAGTACTTAAGCTTGAGTAGGTTCGGGCGGGTTTGCTCGAATCTCAGAATTACGTGCCACCGTAGGTTATGTTGGGACCTCATCGGTGTCCCTATCCCTGGGTCCTTCATGAGTGATATCACGCCTTTACATGTTCTGCCCTTTGCAGAGAGTATGAATGACCTCCTGACTAGTTTCTCAAATTTAGGAGCTCCATGTGTGCTCATGTGGGGATATGTCGGTTATAGAAATCTCCATTGTTTCCTCATGATTTTAAGTGAATGCATGATTATGTTTCTTTTGGCTCAAGTTATGCTTTATAGCTGTTTTACCAACATGTTATAACTATGACAGGTTTACAAATATTTTGGAAATCTTTTGAGCCTTACGACATGCTGATTTCAGTCTTACGATCATGATGTCCCCACTCCTTGCTTTTATGTTTTTAAGCATTTTAGCATATCCCTATACTCAGTACTCTCCAAATGCAGCCCACATATTTTCAGGATTCGGTTCGTAGGTTCAGCATTATGCCTAGCTTTCTCTCAGTTCTTCTCTCAGCTTTCAGTGGTGAGTCCTCACGATTCGAGGACTTCATGTTTAGACCTTGTTTATCTTTTGTTTTCAGAATGTTGGGGTTATTTGGGGTTCTTGTCCCTTCAACTTGTCTATTATGACTAGAGATTTTCAAACTTTAATGTAGTATTCTGCTATTTATGCTCGGATTATGTATTACCAATTCTTATATGTCATGTCACATTTCATTTAAATTCTTGACTTTTAAGTTAAGTCTTTAGCCTTATGTGTATGAATTAGATTTATCCTCACGCCATGGGTTGACTTGGTGTTTTGGAGCTCCTTGTCAGGTGTGTGCACGATCGGGGTGTAAACTCGGGTCGTGACACTTGGTCAGTTAAGGACTGTCCATAGCCGAGAATGTTTTCCTTAGTCAGTCAGGGACTCTACATACCCGAGAATATTTCCCTTAGTCAGTCAGGAAATCTCCATAGCCGAGAATTTTTCCCTTAGATGCGGTTAGGACAACCATAGTGAAATGTTTCCCCTAGTTTAGTTGGGACTCTCCATAGCTTAGAATGACTCCGTTAGTTTATGTCATTAGTTTGGCTCAGTTTCGTATAGTTTAGACTTCAGTTTAAAACAAATATAGAATAATGCGGTTTCGATTATCATGAGACATTTAGTTCGATGTATGACATTAGCGTCAGCTTCATCTCTCGTTATATATTCAATATATGATCCTTCTGAGTTTGATAATGCTTCAAAATATGAGTTCCAAATGAAAGTTTCATGTTTATAGGTATATGTTGACTCAGAGAGGTTGTTGCATTCTAAATGACTTACATGTTGATGTACTCATTTTATTTCCTTCTTGTATACTTGTATGTTTAGTTTGTTTACGTTTCCCTGCATGCTCAGTACATTCAAAGTACTGACCGCATACTTGTACGTTTAGTTTGTCCCAACAACTCATCAGTTTAATAGAGGCTTTCAGACATGTGTATACAGAGTCAGTCTAGATATCAAATTTTTGTTAGATTATTTCCTTTGAGTTTTAAATTTGACTCTTACAGTTAGCTTCCGCTCAGTTATGTTTCTATTAGCTACTTATATTGGTAAGTGTTGTTCTATGATAATGGCATGCGTGGAATTGGAGCCTTTCGGGGTTCCTCGTCCCGTGTTACAGCTGGTGAAAAGCTTCGGGGCGTGACAAAGCGGTTGTTGAGGATAGGGATATACCTTTAGGTCGTATTTAGTAGAAATACAAGTAGGCATAACCGTCGCTTCATGTTTCTCCTGCGACATAGGGATATAGAGCGTTAGGGTTCATGAGATAGTTCTTGGATGCTCGGGAGAGTGAAATAAATGGGATAGTAGCTTGCAACTAGCAGTATAGAAGGATGAATTGTTCTAGTGTAATCATGTCTTGAAATCTCAACCTAAAACTACAAGTGCCATTTTCCATGATTTTCATCATCATCTGAAGTAAAACCATGTTTTCAATAGCTTTAGTTAATTTCACATTTAAGGTTATTAGTAGTTAACTTTCCAAACCATTCCCCATTTCAACTCTTTGATAGAATAGCGAAATAAGAAACAACCTTAAATGATTGAGCCGACAAGTCTTTGAGGAATCAATAATCGGAACTTCCAATCTATATTACTTGACGACCACATGCTTTTATGTGCTTGGGCCACATCAAGTTTTTGGAGACTATTGTCGTGGACTTTAATATTGTTTGATCGTTTGTAGGTTAGGATTTTTATTCTACTATTCTATATATATTGTATAGATTTTTATTTTTTCATTTTAGCATTTGAAAACTCCTATTAACATGATATCTTGGTATATAAATTGGTTGAATGATGAGTTTTCATATTTAGGTTATCCTTGTCTAAATTGTTGAATGATGAGTTTTCATATTTAGGTTATCCTTGTCCCACAAATTGTGGAGGATCCGCTTGGCAATCTTGTAATACTTGTGGTGTATGTGGTGGTCTGGATGGTCATTGGAGTAGTTGCCCCAATTTTTATTCCCCTTCTCTAAGCCCATATTACAATCCTCCTATTGTTTTATATGCTTATAGGAAGTAACGAAGAGGAGAACATCATGCTCAAATAAGTAATACGGAAGCGATCACGGAGCAAATAAAGTAACAAGGGAGTAGCTTACTGAATAGGGAGGAGCCTTCAAAGGATGGTACCAGCCCCGAGATGATGGCTGAGACTATAACTTGCAATGTTTTACAAGTCATGGTCATAGTCAATACTCAAGAGGAACCTCAAGTGGAAGGGAGAATAGAGCTCAGACAAGAGATAGACCAATTTAGCTCATGTATCCATGACCTTCAAGGTCTTTTTAATGAAAAAATTGAGGCATCCGAGACCCAACTACAAAATGTTGTGTATACTAGCCAATGCATGGAACAAGATGAATAATCCCAACCATTAGACGATTCATTGTTGGCTGATGTAGATGTTGAGGAGGTAAATAAAACTAAGGATGTCAAGCATAATGCGATCTTTGTGTTAGGGAGTATTAGTCCTCATTCTAAACACTTTTCGATATTGTGTTTGGGTGACAACCTAGAAATAGAGCCTTATAATCCTATAGAGAGATATGTAGATGATGAACAATGTCAATATATTCGTAAATTTATTATGCCAAGGAAGCATAGCGACATCCCTCGCCAGGGCCAGGGTAAAAAAAAAAAAAAAAGATGCAACGCATCTATTACTTGGTCCCTTCACGTTTACAATGTAATGCCCCGAAACTCAAAGACTAGACCCAGGACTTAAAATAGAAAACTAGAAAATCTGCAATAGGTCACGAACGAGTCATTACGCGGCCCGTGGGAAGGCCAAACCACGAGTCGCTAAGTGAGTCGTGGTAGGAACTTAGACTTAGTTGAAAATTTTGAAAATGGGATGACCACGAGTGTTGACCACAAGTCTGGGTCGCTGGCGAGTCGTGGGGTTCCGTGTGGTGGTTGGTATTTGGGAGTTTGAGAAGTTAGGTAGTGTACCCGACGGTCCTCAACACGGCTCGTTTGGGGAACCACGAGTCGTAAGTGTCATATAGTGAGCCCAGGAAACTTTAGGAAGTGTAGGTGATGGGTGGGTCATCAGGAGTCGTTGGGAACACCACTAGTCGTGGTTTCCCTCATGGTGACCAGTATGGGTTTTAGTGAGTATTACCTCACAATTGCGATACGAATCGTGGTGCTGAGCACTTTCTACCGTTAGGTCCCTCGTTACTTGGGGCCTGACAGTTAGTTTTCCCTATGAATTTTCTAAAAGAATTGTTTCAGTAATTTTCTAACCTTCTAGACTCTAAACTACGTCATTTTAAGCATATTTTCAAAATGTTAGAGGGGTTAAATGATTTGTTTCTCATTTTCCCTCATTAGACTTTCAAAAAACAAAACGTAAAATTTCTCCTTAGAAAATTTTCAGAGACACATAGAACTAGAACCAATCTTAATTTCTCCCTCTATTTCTCCGAGAGAATTTTTCAGTCTTCTTTATTAGGTATGTAGGAATTCAATAAGGGAATAGCTCTTCCTTTTCTCCTAAAATCTGTCTTTGTTTTCTCTGTAAGTTCTAATACCCAGAGACTTTCAAATGTGATGAAATTTTCTATCGAGACCTCGCTTAAATCATGTGAAACATCATTTTATGTTAATTGTTGATGTTTTTCACAAGTTTGTGACTATGTTGTTTCGTATTCTTGTAATGTGAAATCTGAGTCTAAACTTGAATACAGAGAAAACTAGAATCTTGCAATAGTGTTTACATATCAAAAATTTTGCTTGTTTCTATCATTGTTGGGAACACACGTTATTGATTGTATTGAAAATCAGTCAGTTTGTCAGTTCGGTTTCATTCAAAATGCTAGAATATCCAATGTTAGTAAGAGATGTCAGCTGATCATTCTAACTACAGAAATTCGGAGGTATCATTAGTACCCCCTCGCTATCGAATCGGACTCGGAACGTAGTTTTAGTGGTTCACTAGGCAGTCATGACACTTTTAGATAGCGATTATGACCATCCTTAGAACCCCAGTTACAGATTAGTATGTTCGGATGACGATTATGGCGATTGCAGATAAGCAGCTCTAACTAGTCTTAGAACCCAAATCCAGAATCCGGTCCGATAAGACTCTTATGGTGCTTTCAGAGATGTATCCTTGACTAGTCTTGGGCCCTAATTTGAGCTATCGGCTTAGTATTGATCTAGGACCCTCCGGTAGGAGTAGGACTTAGCACCGAGCGAACCGAGGTTCCAGCACACCCTGGTTCCCGGAACTACGTTGCCACCATATGTTACAATTTTATTGGCCTCATGGCCCAGACTCTTGTGATCACCCATTTCATGCCTCTATACCCTAGCAAGGTATATTGGGTTCTACTAATGAGGTGTATACATTGGACTCCACGTCTAGCTCACGTGGTTATATGTTCAATTATAGACTTACTGGTCAGCTCAATTCAGTTTTAGATTAGTCAGTTCATATCAGTTCCAGTTCAGTATCTTAGATTTATGGCATGTCCTTGATCATTAGACAGGGTCTTTTAGACCATCTCAATTATTCAGTTCAGTAGTTCCAGGTTGGTCATTGCATGTCTTTTCAGTTCGAAATTTTTATTTCTTGTGTATGCTTCACTCACATACCGGTACATTCAAAATCTTTACATACTTTATGTTGTATCATTTTATGATTCAACTACAGGATCTCATTCTTAGCCTCTCTAGCGAACGCTCTCAAAAGACTTTAGCGGTTCTCAATGGTGAGTCCTCATCTTTCGAGGGCAAGATTATTTTTACTCGGTTTTCCTTTCTTCTAGTTAGATTTGGAGTTAGCTAGGGTCTTGTCCCAGCAACTCATCAATTGTAGTGGCTTTCAGACGCATATTTGGTTTTTCAGACTTGTAGTTTTGTTCAAAATGTTTTCAAATATTATGAATAAGCTTCATTCTCATAAATATTTATATTTTTGCTTTAAACTTCTCTTTGTATATATTTATATGTTTACTCGGGAGAAATGTCGGTGTATGATAGACCGGGGTTGACTTGGGGTTACTTGTGACTCCAAATACCATGTCCAGTCAGGGTGTAAGCTCGGGGGCATGACAAACTTGGTATCAAAGAACTAGGTTTAGAGTATCCTCGGATGTTTGAAAGTCGCATCGAGTAGAGTCTTTTCCATGTATTGTGAAGTGTATTACACTTGTGATAGAGATACCGAGATGTTATTAGAAAACTCCCTTTATTCATACTCTTTATCGTGCATTGAAATTCAATTCTGGAATTGTTCTCCTAACTCGTAATCTATTTCATTTCAGTGAATTATGCCTGTGCGATAGGGTAACGGAAGAAGGGATGTTAACGCCTTTCAGAGGCCATTCAACTACTCGCTCAAATTGTAACCAACCAAGTTAACTAGCGGGTGGTTCCGATCAACAATAACGGGTCTGCAGCAGCTTCCCGAGTGCAGGACTTCACTCAGATAGAACCCTTCAGATTTTAATGGATCTAAGATAGGAGAGGACCCCCAAGAGTTCGTGGATGAGATTAAAAAGATCACCCGAATTATGAGTGTCAATCCTGAAGGTACCGACTTGGCTGCCTACGGTGAAAGGGGTGGCTCGGGTCTAGTACGAACAGTGGAAGGAGGAGGCCAGCGGAGGGGCCGGTGGAATGGGAGGGAGTTCCTACAACCTTCCTGGACAATTCTTCCCTCGGGAATCAGGGAGAGCAAAAAGTAGCGGAGTTCATGAATGCAGAGACAAAGGGAAATCGGACGGTGAAAGAATATGCTCTAGAGTTCACCAGGTTTTCCAAAGTACTCTCCATAGATGGTGGCAGAGCCAAGGGATTGCATGTTGAAGTTTGTTAATAGGGTTTCTAATTTGGTCCTCAATGAGCGTAGGGCGGGGATGTTGATTAGGATATGACCTCTCCGGCCTTATTGTCTATGCCAAGCAGATTGAGAAAGAAGAAAAACTGAGGACATGGAGTGAAGAACAAGCGGTCACGGGCTAGATCAGTATGGCCACCAGAGGTCTAGCGGTAGCTCCAACCACCCACAACAAAAGCAGCAGCAGCGAAGGAAGCCAACGCAGCTCGGCGGCGCCCTTACCTTTCTGTCCGCCCGAGGATCGGGAGGGTGGGGGCATCTAGCCCTCAGTATCCCGAGCTCTGAGCCAGCAAAAGGTATCCGGCTTTCCTAAGTGTGGAAAAGAACCACCTAGGAGAGTATCTTCAAGGTTGAGAGGGTTGTTTTGGTTGTGGACATCTTGGTCATCGGCTTAAAGTGTCAGATCAACAGGGCCGAGGAAGAGTCACGATCCACTATCTCAACGGCTCCATCGAGGCCGACCGGCTCAGGTGGGCCCAGCCGCCGGGTATGGATGGCGGCCAGCGCAAAAACATTTTATGCACTATCATCTCATTAGGATCAGGAGAGCTCACCTAATTTGGTCATGGGTATGTTACGTCTTTCCACCTAGATATATGCCCTACTAGATCTAGGAGCTAACTATCGTTCGTGACTCCATACACATAGCTGTTCAATTTAATATCAATCCAAAGGTCCTCTGAGAATCATTTTCAGAGTCCACCCTAGTTGGCGGGTCAGTTAGAGTCAGCCGGTGTATGGAGCGCCCGGTCTCCGTCTTCAATAAGGTCATTCCGGCTGATCTTATAGAATTAGACATAGTCAATTTTGACCTCATCCTTGGCATAGATTGGTTACACTCCTTATGCGCTGATTGATGCAGAACTAAAATTGTCAAATTTCATTTTCCAAATGAGCCAATGTTAGAGTGGACGGGCGATGGTACGAGGCGCCTGGGAGTCGGTTTATTTCCTACCTTAAGGCCTAGAATCTTCTTTCTAAGGGATGTATCTATCATCTAGTTCAGTTTAAAGATTCCAACTTTGAGACCTCAACTATCCAGTCCGTTCCAGTGGTTAACGAGTTCCCCGATGTGTTTCCCTAAGATCTTCCCGAAGTTCCTCTTAAATGGGAAATGGAAGCTTTGGTATAAACCTTCTCCCGGATACTCAGTCCATCTCCATCCCTCCTTATAGAATGGATCCATCCAAGCTTAAGGAGTGGAAGGAGCATCTAAAGACCTTCTTGCTAAGGGTTTTATCAGACCCAGCATATCTCCCTGGAGTGCTCCTTTCACGCCCCGCCAGCAGGGAGTATGAGCGGCACCTGGTGCCCTAGAAGGACCTGGACTACAAGGCGGTGGGCCAAGACACATGCGGTGCCTGGCTAGCTCTATCTCATGCTCCTGGAAACAAAGGGAGCTAGCATAACGGCTGTAAACACAGCCTCCCGGCCATCTGGCCTATAGCCACCTGCACCTGTAATAACAGCTGACCAGAACACACTCAATCAGGAACCTATGCGGGCCGACAAGGCCACCATGCTGTCTAGTCATCTGGAAAGCGTAAACGAAATACTGAAAAGCTACGTGACCGGCAAGGTCCACCCTGCCTAATCAAGCTATGGCCCCACACAACAACATATAAGAAACAGAAATGCTAAATAGCTACTTCACAACTGCACAGCCTCACTCGACCAAAACCAACTGACCACAGGAGATAATATACAATCTGCAAGCCTCTATGAAGTAACAATAGAAATGATGGGACAGGGCCCCGACCTACCCATACTGTACAACAAAAGGAAAAGAGCTACACCTCTGGAAATCAGACTCCAGATGACAGGAGCTGACAACTCAATAGCTGACTGGAATCACAAACGTGGATCGCCTCCTCGTCTATGAGTACCTGCGAGCAAGTAATGCGAGCGCCCCACTGGCGTCGATACGTGATGCGAGTATGCAAAGCAGCGGAAATAATATAGCGAAGCAACTGAAAATAGATAGCATAACTAGCGAATCTGTAAGGCAGGAGATAACTAAATCTGAAAGAAAACTGATAAGAACTTAATCATGCTTTCTGTACTGACATGGGAAAAGGAAAGGCGGGCGTGCACATGTGCGACCCGGCCTGCTATCTAGTAGCTAGTATATAACATATAAATAAGATATAGCAAGCAAGCAAGAGCCAATACCAACCCCACAAGCCGGATGGCGCCAAACAAGCAAACAATCTAATACCCCTACCCGGGTCAAAACCTGCCAAAAATAAGTCACTCCACTCATCTGCTCCTGGGCTCCTCTACGGCCCACAGGTCTCGGCTCAGAGCTCGCCTCCGATATAAGTAACCGTGTCTGGGTTCGGAGGACTCTTGTGTCAAACGGTAACAGATAAGTGCGAGATCCCGGACACAAACTCAACGAGGCTATCTGAAACCGGAGCTACACATGTAATAACTGAATGTACGGACAGTAACAGATAGGGTCGATCCCTAGACACAAAACTCAACAGGGCTATACGAAACCGGGTTTGCACTGTAATGCGAAATCAGATTTCCTATGGGGAAGCTTTGTCATCTTCGTCCAAGCTGGGACGGCATGCCACTCCTTGGAGTGACGTAAACCCACCCGCTCAGTGGGCATTAGATTACCAACCCAGGGCGCTGAGGACGCTCAATAAGGGGCCCTCACGCCACAACAAGTCTCAACAAGCAAATAACACATATAAATAGCAAGCATGTATAAATTGAAAAGATTATCTGAAAACTGATTTCTTATTAAGTCTCTTTCTGTACTAAACTTATTCTTTGCTGATTATACTGATTACGAAATATTTCTTTGACATTGTAGCTGTCGTAGCCAATATCTCATCGTAGAATGGCTAGTCTCGCCTGACTGTACGAATGGCTGATGTTTGTAGCCATCATACTATACGACTATCTGATATAACTTTACTAGCTTTTATTCTGAAAATCTGTTTTCTTTTCATTCTACAACATGCTTGCTAATCATACAATAAGCTATTCTGAATGCAGGAATGCTAACTCGCACTGTGGCGCATGCTTTTCTATCTTTCGGACTGAATATGATACGGCAACGCAAACCATAATCTACTAGACTTACTCAATTCTCAACATTCAACTCCGAGTTTCAAATACGGAGTTTACTATGATTCATACAGCTAAATCTTACTAACTTGCCGAAGAACAACTTCACATAGCTTAACCTCAAGTTATCCGACTGTCGAACGAGGCTCGGTCAGAAGTACTCGGCTATTTCTCCCAACTGCATTCATATACGCGTCAATTAGTGCTAAATACAGCTTTATTCTGAAGGGCGCGTTACTTCCATTATAATTATAGCTAAACTTAGGCTTATCGAAAGAAGGTCGAAAACTTACTATTTTCAGAAGTCAGAAGGAGAAGTATTCACTTCATATCTAGGAGCACATAGACACTAGTTTGGAGCAATTCTACTTACCTTAGTCCGATAGCTCGATGATTCATCGACGTATTTCACGAAACAAAAATCGTAGGAATGCTCCCTACTACAAAATACCTCGGTACCTGAGCTTAATTTGAGATTAGACTTCGTTTGGCAGCGTAATGAAACGGATATATATATATATCTTCTTCGTCTTTCTCAACTTCTTACATTTACGGAAAGTGGAAATGGATAAATCACCAACTTAAATCGAAGTGGGGCTTTTATATACTTGAGCTGGACAGGCCCAACGTGTCTGGAGCCAACGATGGCCCACGCCTCTGTGACACAGCGCCATCGCAGGGCTTCCTCGGCGCCTCTCGCGGTGGTTTATTGATTTTCATCCGTCTTTTTCCCGGCCTTTTCTAACACGTATGACTTTCAAAATGCTTAACCTACGTGTGAATAGGTTAAATGCCGGGAATCTTACGGAATAACATTCTCCCCCTTAAGAACATTCTACCTCGAATAAAACCGGCTATTTAGAGGACTTCTCAACTTATCTTGACTTACTATTTAGGAAAATTTCAAGCAAGTTTCCCCTGTAATATGGATATCTCAAAACCTAAAACGAGAAAAGTCCAATACGAGGTACTCCACTATTAATATACAAGGTTCACTAGACTGACTAAACATCAATCTTTCTCATTTCATATAGATACAACTACAGGACACTACATAAATAATAATACGGACATACCTGTCGCCTGACTGAGCCTGGAACAAGTGAGGATATCCTAGCTTTCATATATTCCTCAGCCTCCATCATTTCCTCTCGGTTCCTGTTACGCCATAATCACTTTGTGAGCAGCTATATCTTTAGTTTATTCAATCTGCAGATCTGTCTGTCTAGGATAGCTACTGGAACACTCTTCGTAGGCCAACTCTTCTGTCACCTGGATATCCTGGAATGGGACTGCTCTTGACGGGTCTCCTAAACATTTCCTTTGCATGGATACATGAAAAATTTGGATGAACAAATTCTAATTAAGCGGCAAGTTCAACTCATACACACCACTTGGCCTATTCTTACGCAGATCTAGTATGGCCCGACAAACCTTAGGCTGAGCTTACCTTTCTTGCCGAATCTCATCACCCCCTTTCATCGGAGACACTTTCAAAAATACCCAGTCGTTCACATCGAACTCCAGTCTGTTGCCGTACATGCACGTATGATTTCGAGCGACTCTGTGCAGTCAATAGGCGTTCTATGATAAGCTTTATTTTCTCCTCTGACTGCTGAACAATGTCTAGCCCAATTAACGCTGAATCTCTATTTCAAACCAGCTGACCGGCGATCTACATTTTCGCCCGTATAAAGCCTCGAAAGGCGCCATCTGAATAGCCGAGTGATATTTGTTGTGTAAGAAAACTTCGATTAAAGGTAAATGCTCATTAGCTACCACCGAAATCTAGCAAACACGCTCGCAACATATCTTCGAGCATCTGAATGAAATTGATTCCAACCTGTCCATCTGTATGTGGGTAGAATGCAGTGCTCAAATTAATCCACGTACCCAGACCTCTGAAACATTTGCCCGAGAATCTGGCAATGTTGTGCTCCTGCATGCAGAAATAATGGATAGTGGCGCCGTTGCAATCGACTATCTCTCGGATATACAACTCAGCATAACCGGCGAGAAGGTAGTTCTCCTCGGCTTGGGAAATGAGCTGATTTTGTCAATCTGTCAACTATCCCATATAGAGTCATGTGTGTCTAGTACGGGGTAATCACATACAAAATCCATATTCTTTCCTTCCCACTTCCCGAGAGAGGCACAGCTATATCCACGAGTCGAGACCGTGGTTTACGATGTTCTGCTTTCACTGTTGGCAGTTGAGACCTTTGGACTACAAATTCAGCAATTTCTCTTTTCATACCTGGCCACCAATGGTCTCTTTGATATCATGATACATCTTTGTTGCGCCAGGGTGGAGAA
Source organism: Datura stramonium (assembly GCA_018107945.1). Classification (NCBI taxonomy): domain Eukaryota; kingdom Viridiplantae; phylum Streptophyta; class Magnoliopsida; order Solanales; family Solanaceae; genus Datura; species Datura stramonium. The sequence continues at coordinate 46,881 of JACEIK010005321.1, forward strand.
TAGCGGGCGCAATGTACCTCGTTCATAATTTGCTGGAGGAGGCACGGAAACGTGGGAACACATAAACGGTCCTTACAACGCAGCACTCCATCCTCTGTTACCTGGAATTCTGGCGCTTTCCCCAGCGGAATAGAAATCTTTAAGCTGAACAAGGTAAGGATCCTCTGCTCTTACGTTCCTTTACTTCCACAACTAAGGATGACACGGTGGTGTTCTGACTTACCGCTTTGTTGTCCTCTTGTTTACGCTGCACGAACAGCTAGGCTGGCTAACTGATGTATCTCTCCCTGACCAATTCTCACTGCTCGGGCTGCAAATGCCAAACTCCCATGGACTTTCGACTGAGAGCATCAGCTACAACATTGGCTCTTCTCGGGTGGTACAGAATATCCACGTCGTAATCTTTTAGCAATTCCAACCAGACGATAATAGAGATTCAGCTCCCTCTGAGTGAAGATATCTTGTAGGCTCTTGTGACTGTGAAAATATTCACATGGACACCATACAGATAATGTCTCCACATTTTCAAGGCGTGGATCACTACGACTGTCCAGGTCGTGGGTAGGGCAGTTTTTCTCGTGTTTCTCCTCAAGCATGCGGAAGCATATGCAATCACTTTACCATGCTGTATCAACACACAGCAACTCGACGCTTGATGCGTCGCAATATACGAATAACCTTCTGCACCTTCCGGCAACGCTAACACTGGGGGCGGAGGTGTCTTTCTTTTCAGTTTCTGGAAACTCTGCTCGCATGCCTCTGTCCACTAAAACTTTGCTGCTTTACGTCAGTTTGGTCGAGTGCCGCAATAGTGAGAACCCTTCCAACGAACCTCCTGTAATACCATGCTAATCCCAGAAATCTACGGACTTCATTCGAAGTGGTAGGCCTAGGCCATGATTTGACTGCTTCTATCTTCTGCGTGTCAACCTGTATACCAGCATCCGACACAATGTGCCCTAGGAAGGCCCTCTTGCGAGTTGGCAGAATTCAACTTGGAAAATTTAGCATATAGCGGCGGTCCCTGAGAATCTGGGCACTGTCCGCAAATGAGTCCGGTGATGCGCTTCCAGGCGAGAAAACCAGAGTGTCATCAATAAATACTATTACGAACAGGTCAGGTATGTCTGAAAATACTATTCATCAGGTCCATCAATATTGTCGGGCATTCGTTAACCCAAAGGACATGACTAGAAATTCAAAATGTCCATGCCTGGTCTGAACGCTATTTTGGAATGCTCTTTCACGTACTCGAACCTGGTGATATCCGGACCTGTAAGTCAATCATAGAAAAAGTATCTGGCTCCCTGCAACTGATCAAATAAATTTCATCTATTCTGGTGGCAGGTACTTGTTCTTCTTTATAACTGTTCAAGCTGTCGATAATCTATGCATACGGAGTGAGCCATCTTTCTTCCTCACAAATAGAACTGGCGCACCCCATGGTAAAGTACTCGGCCTGATGCGGCAGCATAACAACAAATCTTTCGGCTGCTCTTTTAATTCTCTTGAGTTCTGCAGGAGCCATACGATAGGGAGGAATTGATATGGTGCAGTGCACATTAACAGTCCAATATCGCAAAAATCTATTTCCCTTTACGGGGAATACCCGGGTAACTCATGCAGAAACACATCCGGGAACACAAATTCACCACCGGAACAAACTGGGTATCGGAGATTCTGCTCATGCACATCCTGAACCCTGACCAGGTGTTAAATACATCCCTTAGTTATCAACTTCCTCCTTTGAAGGTAGGAAATAAACCTACAACTTTTGTCATTGTCTTGCCCTTCCCTCCCGCCTTCCGCTTCTCCACAAGGAAAGTGGGACTCGGACCGTCTTGGTCCAGCATTTCCAACATTATGGCATAGCACGGCACTAGCAATCCACCCATTATGGCATCGAAGTCTATCATTTCTAGATCGACAGATCTACCGTCCTGTGGTCTTATCTATTGTACACCCTCAGTAAATTACGCTAGCTACAATCGAGTCACCGACGGGCGTGGATACTGAAAAGGGATGTTTTAATAATTCTGGTGCAATAGTGAACTTTCGTGCCACAAAATGGGGTAATATATGACCATGGATCCTGGATCAACATTATTATTACATAAGCGGGCAGAACGAGATAATCATCATTTCTGTTACTACATGCGGAACGTCTCTGAATCCTTATCTCCTATTTAGTGCATAAGTACAGTTTGAGCCTGTACACCTGAACTGGGAGGCTCCTGATCTACCTCGACCTCTGCTTCTGCGAGCTGAAGGCCCACGCCTGCTTGAAGACTGCTTTGGAGACTCGTGGCCTGTGGATCTGTCCACGACTTTCTCTACTCCCTGAACTCTGGTCGGACAATCTCATCTGATGCCTCTGACCCGCAAATACCAACACAGTAAAAGCCATATCTACAAGCTCCGGAGTTTGGTCAATTGCAATAAGGGCGGTGAGGTGCAAGTCTACATCTCCCCTTCTGCTTCGCGGGGATTCTGTTCTTGAACTGCCCTTCCGGGCTCTTCGCCCTCTACGAGCACACCATCACCTCGCTGCTGCTGTTGTGGTGGAGGTGGGGGTCTAGGGGATCTATCTGATAGTCGAGGCCTGGGTCCTCTCTGAACTTCCCTTTGCATGTCATCTGATGCATCTCGCGCGCTGCCTAGACAATTCTTTGTCTACTACTTTGTTGCCATTGTCTAAAGACCCTCTATGGTCTGAGCAAAAAGCACATGCTCAAGGCAATGTCCGCATATCCTGTCGTTAACGTCGCAGTCATACATACCTCAGTATACTCCGGATTCAGACCCATGATAAATTTGTGAACTCTCGGCATGGTATCAACAAATCTTTGGAGCATAACGGGCTAAGGAGTCCAAACGGTAAAGCATACTCACGTACGCTCCTCGCCCCACATGCTCTAGATACAGAAACTGGTCCATCCGGGCCTGCCGGATCTCTCGTGGCAAATAATGATCTAGAAAGGCCTCCGAAGCTGGTCAGGTCGGAGGAGTAACATCTCTCCCTCGGGACCTTTCCCAACTCTGGTACCACAGTATAGCTATATCCCATTAACCGAAACACCGTCGGCTCAAGGCGGCTACGAAGGGTCACATGCATAACTCGGAATATCCTCTGCATCTGATCTAGAAAGTCTTGAGACCCTCACGCACAGTCGGCCACATGGGGTACGGGGGACCCGGTGCCAAAAATTCCACGTCACTGGAACTGCCTGGCCCACCTGAAGACTCTACTGCTACAGGTGGTGCTAACTGGCGCTGTGCGGCCATCATCTCAATGCCATCATAGCACAGCTACTGGACCTCCCAGTCTGATGGCGAAGGCACGGGAGCTATCGAGGCGGTGTAGTGCCCAACCTCTCCTGATGTGAGGAGTGCTGAGATGGGCTGTGATGAGGCCTCTATGTCGCCCTCGAGATCCGGGCTAACTCTGTCTAAATCTGAGGAACCCTACTAGTGCCTTCTCCTGCTTCTTTAATACAGCATACGCTTTGTGGCGGAGGTAGCCGGCCCGATACGCCATTCTTATCGTAGACAAAAGAATGACAGTTTGAGACTCAACCCTACTCTGATACCGCTCTATAGCACGACTGACTGAAAGAAGAGTAACCATCCTATCATGCCTTACAGCCTCCTGCCTATAGTATGTGGTGCACAACACATCCATAGGCAAGGCTCGCAGCACGTCTTGCACGGACTCACGGGACACGACCTGCTCACGATACCAAGTTTGTCACGCCCCACCTTGGGGGTATGACTGGCACCTGGTGCCCTAGAGGACCCTGGACTACTAACTGGTGGGCCAAGGCATATTTGGTGCCTGGATAGCTCTATCTCAGCTTCACGGAAATAAAGGGCTATATATGTTTTGTAAACATGGCCTCCGGCCTGCGGCCTATAGCCACCTGCACCTGTAATAACAGCTAACCAGAACACACTCAATCAGGAACCTAGCAAGACCGACAAGGCCACCATGCTGTCTAGTCATCCGAAACTTGAATAAGGAAATCTTTGGAAAGCTACGTGGCCAGGCATAAGGTACCCTCTTTGTCAAGCTATGGCCCCACACAACCAACATATAAGAGGAAATAGAAATACTAAACATCTATACAACTGCAGCCTCACTCGACCGGCTCCAACTGACCCACAAGGAGATAATATACAATCTGCAAGCCTCTATGAGTAACAATAGAAATGATGGGACAGGGCCCGACCTACCCATACTACACTGTACACCAAAAGGAAAGAAGCTACACCTCGTGAAATCAGACTCCGGATGACAGGTTGACAACTCAATAGCTGACTGGAATCACGAGGATCGCCTCCTCGTCTAGGAGTACCTGCAGGCAAGTAATGCAGTTCCCAAGTGAGTACCGCAGGTATTGAGTATGCAAAGCAACTGAAATAATAAACTGAAGCAACTGAAAATAGATAGCATAACTAGCGAATCTGTAAGGCAGGAGATAACTGAATCTGAAAGCTGATAAGAACTGAATCATGCTTTACGTACTGATAAGGCGGAGGCGTACTGTGTATGACGGCATAGCTGTCTAGTAACTAGTATATAAAATATAAATATAGATATACAAGTAGCAAGCAAGAGCCAATACGAACCCCCATAAGCCGGATGGCGCCAAGCAAGCAAATAATCTATATACCCCTACCCGGGTCAAAACCTGCCAAAAATAAGTCACTCCACTCATCTGCTCACACAGGAGCTCCTCTACCTACCACCTAGGTCTCGGCTCGGGCCTCAGACTCGATATAAGTAACCGTGCCTGGGTCCGGAGGACTTCTGTGTAGACAGTAACAGATAGGGTCTGGATCCCCGGACACAAACTCAGCGGGGCTATACAAGAGCAGACCACACAGCAATAAGCTGAATGTACAAACAGTAACGGTCAGGGTCAGTTCCTGGACACAAAACTCAACAGGGCTATCTGAATCGGGCTGCACCTGTAATGCTGATCAGGCCTATAAGGAAAGCAACCATCTTCGTCAAGCTAGGGCAGCATGCCACTCCTTGGAGTTCGTAAACCCACCCGCTCGGTGGCGACACGATTACCAACCCAGGGGCGGCGAGGATGCTCAATAAGGGGCCCTCACGCCACAACAAGTCTCAACAAGCAAATAGCCATAAATGGCAGCATGTATAACTGAAAAAAAGGTTATCTGAAAACTGATTTCTTATTCGGATCTCTTCTGTACTAAAGCGATTCTTCTTGATTATACGATTCTGAAATCTTTCTCTTTAACTTGTGGCTAATCTGTGCCAATATCTTATCTGTCTGAATGGCTAGTCTGTAGCCACAAACTATCTGAATGGCTAGTCTGTAACCATCATACTATCTGACCATCTGATAAAACTCCTGCTACAAAAATGCACCGATTTTGAGGTTAATTTGAATTAGACTTCGTTTGTCGGCGTAATCAAACGGATATATATATATCTTCTTCTTCTTTCTCAACTTCTTACGTTTTCTAGAAAATTAAATGGATAAATGACCAGCAAGCCGAAGTGGGGCTTTATATGCTTGGGCTTGGACAGGCCCAATGTGTCACAGACCCAGCGGTGGCCTGTCCTTCGTGACACGGCGCCATCCTGGAGGGCTACGCCTCCAGCGTCTCCCTTGATGGTCGATAGGATTTTCGTCCGATCTTTTCTCGGCCCTTTTCTAACGTGTGACTTTTAAAAATGCTTAACCAACGTGTGAATAGGTCATCTAAATGTCGGGAATCTTACGGGGTGTAACAGCTCCGGTCTTGTCGTGCGAAAGAAACACTTGTACCCTCGGAATGTGCATCGATTACCATAAGTTGAACAGAGTCACAGTCAGAACAAATATCCCCTACCCAAAATTGATGACTTGTTTGACCGACTTCAAGGAGCAGACAGTTTTTCAAAATAGATCTCAGGTTGGAGTATCATCAACTAAGGGTCATAGAGTGTAACATACCGAAACAGCTTTCAAGACTCAATATGGTCACTGTGAGTTTGTGGTTATGTACTTCGGACTAAAAAATGCCCTACTGGCTATAGACCTGATGAATAGAGTCAAGTAGTATTTGAATATGATGTACATTGTATTTATCATTCTGATATTTTGTATACTCAATAAATGAGGAATAGCATGTTTGATCACATGAGGATAGTGCTTTAGACACTCAGAGTGACAGTTGTTCGCCAAGTTCGGCAAATGCGAATTCTAGTTGAAGTCCGTGACTTTCCTGGGTCACATGGTCTTGAGTGAAGGTATTTGGGTTGATCCTCAAAGATAGCAGAAATTGGAAATACTGGCCCATACCTACCTCCCCAACCAGAGCCGGAAGTCTCTTAGGTCTAGCCAGGTATTACCGGCGCTTTTTGGAGTTTTCTTCTATAGCATCCCCTCTGACTAGGCTAACTTAGTAGAAGGTGAAATTTCATTTATCAGATGCGTGTGAGAAGAGTTTCTAGGAGTTAAAAACTCGACTCACTACAGCTCCGGTGTTGACCTAATGGAAGGATCGGATGGGTTCGTAATTAGCGGTGATCAGGGCATATTTATATGCCAAATCGATACTCAAATGTACTAGCTTTTGCTTTATTTGTCCAATAATGTGTACATTCTCATGTAAATTGTGTGGAAGTGTGATTTTATACTAACCAACATGATTAGCGTTGTTTTGCAGGAAAAACATGCTTTTGTGGAGATAAATGACATGTTGGGAGAAATCGAAGGAACTCGGGAACGAGCAAGGAAGCCGGTTGGATGAGCAAGGAATACAAGGGCTCCGCGATGGAGCCGTGACACGCTGCCATCGGCGGATGCAATCTACTGGGAATTAAAAGTGCAAGAAATTCAAGTGAAGATCCTTTGATCGGTACGTGCCACGTTGGGATTAATTTCCCAGACCTTGAAATTCCATAGAGGGTCCGCGATTGCACCGTGGCACGCTGGCCATGCTCCGCGATGCATGTCGTGCCGTTGGGAGGTAATTACACGGGCGGACAATTTCCGAAGAGCTTCAGCGTTCGCACCGTGTCACGGAGGCAGTGCTCCGCGTGCACTCCGTGAAGCGTTACTTGTTATTCCGGGGAAAATTATCCCTAGTATAAAATAGAACACTTAGGTTCATTTTTAATTATTCTGACTTGGTGGAGCAAGAACGTGGGTTACGGGCGGTTTTGAGGACGAAATTCCCAGGAGTTTCTCTATCCCTTTCTTCTTCCTTTCAATTGTTTATATGATTTCCATTCATTTAAGTGTTCAATCCAATATAGTGGCTAATTCTCTTTCTTGCTGAGGTTATGAACTATTGTATTGAAATGTGATTCTTATTTACTTTCATCTTTTCTTCTATGGTTGTTCTATTTAATTCTTGTTCTTACTACGTTAATATCTGGCCAATGTTAATGTAAATCCAAAAGTCCGGTTTCACCTGAGAGGGCAAGAAATTGGAAAGTTGTGAATTAATAGGATATGATCTTTTCTTGGTTTTGGGAAAGCGGGAATTGATTTACCTTCAGGATAGAAACTCTGACAGTCGTATTAGTCATGTGGAATCGGTGTTGTATGGCTAGAACTTGAATTTCTTCTTATCCGCAGATGTAGGCGGAAGGTTCATGATTCTTAAATTAGGTTAAATACGAGTTTTAATCCATAGGCATAGTTCGACTAGCAACCGGAGAAAAAGATAAACCATGGATATCGATAATTAGTTTCTTTACATGTTCTTCAGCCCAGCCTCAGCATGCTCACATTCATAGTTCAGATTCAATTGTATAGATATTTTACTTTAGTATAAAAAGTTTCCAAAATACAAAAACTTTTCTTACAAAAACTTTTCTTTACACTGTTGTCTTCATTATTATAGTTGTAGTAAATTAACACTTGAAAAGGTTTCACCCCGTAGTCCTGTCCCTGTGGGTTCGACCTTCCGGTTCTTAAAAAGAGCCACTATATTACTTGCACGACCCGTACACTTCAGGCTCATCATGTATTGTAACACTTCTAGAGTTGGACTCGGTTGCATTCTGATGCAGAGGGGCAAGGTGATAGCCCACGCCTCCAGACAGCTCAATGTTCGTGAAAAGAATTATCCGAAACATGACTTGAAGCTGGCAGCGATGGTGTTTGCATTGAAAATGTGGAGACATTATCTGTACGGGGCTCACGTGGATGTTTTCACCGATCACAAAAGCCTTGAGTATGTATTCAGTCAGAAAGATCTAAACCTTCGTCAGAGAAGGTGGTTAGAGCTCCTGAAGAACTATGAAATAAGCGTATTATATTACCCGAGCAAAGCCAATGTGGTGGTTGATGCTCTGAGAAGAGTGTCAGTGGGGAGCGTGTCTCATGTTGAGGAAGGCAAAAAGGAACTGGCGAAGGATATTCACAGACCAACTCGATTAGGGGTGCAGTTGATTGATTTAGCTAAGGGGGGAGTGGTATAGCAAAGTGGGTCAGATTCCTCTTTGGTTGTTGAAGTTAAGTCAAAACAGGACAAAGATCCCATCCTACTTAAACTTAAGGAAGCAGTTCTCAGAAAAGAGGTTGAGACTTTCTCCAAAGGGGGAGATGGTGTGCTCCGTTACCTGGGCAGATTGCATGTACCGGACGTCGATGATTTGACAAAGTAGATACTGGCTGAAGTACACACCTTAAGATACTCCATCCACCCTACTGCTAATAAAATGTACCGCGATTTACGGGATATTTACTGGTGGAATGGCATGAAAAGAGACATCGCTAAATTTGTAGTTAAGTGCCCGAATTGCCAACAATACAAAGTAGAGAACCAGACACTGGGAGGTATGACTCAGGATATCAAAATACCCACCTGGAAGTGGGAAGAAGTGAATATAGATTTTATTACTAGTCTACCTCGAACTCGTCGGCAGCATGATTCTATCTAGGTAATAGTAGATCGGATGACTAACTCAACACACTTCCTCCCGGTTAAAACTACAGATTCAGCTGAGGACAATGCTAGGATTTATATTCGGGAGTTGTCCAGACTTCATGGGGTGCCATTATCCATTATCTCAGACAGAGGTACCCAGTTCACCTCGCATTTCTGGAAATCTTTTCAGAAGGGACTTGGTACCCAGGTCAAGCTCAGCACATCTTTTCACCAGCAGACATAAGGGAAAGCTTAGCGGACTATTCAGACCTATAAGATATGTTGAGAGCGTGCGTGATCAATTTCAAGGGCAGTTGGGATGACCACTTTCCTCTTATCGAGTTGGCGTACAAAAACAACTATCTCTCCAATATCCAGATGGCCTCGTTTGAGGCATTCTATGGTAGAGGTGCAGATCTCCCATCTGATGGTTTGAGGTTGGTGAAGCTACTCTAATTGGGCCATACTCGGTTCATTAAGCTATGCAGAAAGTACAACTCATCTGAGAAATATTGAAAATAGCCTAGAGCTATTAGAAATCTTATGCGGATGTGAGGAGAAGAGAGTTGGAGTTTGCTATGGATGACTGGATTTACCTAAATATTTCACCCATGAAAAGGGTAATAAGATTTGGAAAGAAAGGAAATCTCAGTCCGAGATATGTGGGACACTAGAGAATTCTAAGGAAAACTAGCAAGGTAGCTTATGAGCTAGAATTACCTTCAGAGTTGGCATCTGTAAACCCAGTATTCCATGTGTCACTATTAAGAAGTGCATCGGTGACCAACTTCAATTTTTCCACTGGACAGTAAGAGAGTGAAAGATAGTCTCTCATATGAAGAGGTCCCAGTCCAAATCCTTTACCATCAGGCTCGTAAGCTGGGGAGAAAGGAGGTAGCTTCGGTCAAAGTCTTGTGGAGGAATCAGCAAGTTGAGGGAGCTACATGGGAGGCCGAAGAAGATCTGATGGCTAGATACTCTAATTTGTTCCCTTCCAGCTTAATCTCAATCTAAGGTATCAATTTCCTCCCCAAAAATTGCTTCCAGTTCATATGTTTCAGTTTCTTTCATGTAAATGAATAGGTGTAAGATTAGTGAACTCAGTTCAAACTTGTGATTCAGTTCAGAGGTAGTCATTCCTTTAGTTTTCAGCATTCATAATCAGTATTTGTGTATAAAGATTTCCCTTCTCTGCTTTCCAGCGTGTTTTCCAACATTCGAGGATGAATGTTCCCAAGGGGGAGATATTATAATGCCCCAAAAACTCAAAGACTAGACCCAAGACTTAAAATAGAGAAAACTGGAAAATCTGCACTAGATCACAGAAAGAGTCGTTCTGTGACCCATGGGAGGTGACCACAATTCATTAAGTGACTCGTGGTGGGGACTTTTGACTTAGTTTAAAATTTTGCAAAAGGGGGTAACCACAAGTCGTGGTCAACACAACGAGTTGTAGGGTGTCCCGTGGTCAGGATTTGACTGAGAGTTTGAGAAGTTAGGCATTGTACCCGATGGGTCCTAACCACGCCTCGTTTGGGGCACCACCCGTGGTGAGCCTAGGTGACTTTAGGCAACATACGAAACAAGAGGATCACCACGATCCTTTGGGAACACCATGAGTCATGATGTCCCCCTTGGTGACCAATATGGGTTTTAGGCAATGTACCTCACAATTGTGACCATGAGTCGTGGTCACTGGGCACAACTCGTTAGGTCCCTCGTAGGGGCCTGATAGTCAGTTTTTCCTGCAAATTTAATGAGGGTGTTTCAGTAATTTTCTAACCTCCTAGACTCTAAAATACGTCATTTTAAGCATATTTTTAGACTATTAGAGGGGTTAAACAATTCCTTCCCATTTTCCACCATTTAGTCTTTCAGAAAATAACGTAGGATTTCTCTAAGAGCATTTCAGAGCAAGAACTAGGGCAGTCCATTTCTAAAGAGCATTTTAGAGCAAGAATTAGGTAGTCCATTTATCCTCAGTTTCTCAAGGAAATTCTTTAGGCTTCTTCACCAGGTATGTGGGAATTCAACCAGGGAATAGTTCTTCCCTTGGGTCCCCAAAATCCTTCTTTGTTTTCTCTATCAGTTCTAGCCCTAAGACTTTCAAATGTGATTAAATTTTATATCAGACCTCGCTTAAATCATGTGAAATATCATTTATGTTAATTGTTGATGTTTTTCCACCAGTTTGTGACTATGTTGTTGCTTATTCCTGTAATGTGAAATCTAGCCCTAGTCGTTAATATAGAGAAACTAGAATCTTGCAATAGTGTTTACATACCGAAAATTTTGCTTGTCTCTATCAGTGTTGGAACTCCTATGTTGTTGATTGTATTGAAAATCAGTCAGACTATTGTCAGTTCGGTTTCAGTCAAAATGCTAGAACATCCAATGTTAGTCAGAGATGTCAGCTGATCAGTTTAACTACAAAAATTCTCGAGTGGTCAGTAGTACCTCCCGGTTGTCAGAACTAGACTCAGAACGTAGTTTTAGTGGTTCACTAGGCGGTCATCACACTTTTAGATAAGCAGCTATGACCAGCATTAGAACCCTAGTTACAGATTATAGTATGTTCTTTAGACGATTACTATGCTTGCAGCTAAGCAGCTCTGACCAGTCCTAGAACCCAGTTCCAGAATTCAATTCGATAAGACTCTCAAGGTTCTTTCAGAGATGTATCCTTGACTAGTATTGGGCCCTATATTCGAGCTATCAGCTTAGCATTTAGTCTAGGACTATCTAGTGGGAGTAGGATTTAGCACCGAGTGGGTTGCGGTTTCAGCGCACCCCAGATCCAAGAACTACGTTGCCTTCGTAGGTTACAGTTTTATTGGCCTCATGGCTCCATACTCTTGTGATCACCCAGTTCATGCCTCTATACCCTAGCAAGGTATATTGGGTCCTACCGATGGAGTGTATACATCGGACTCCACGTCTAGCTCACATGGTTATATGTCGGTTATAGACTCTCCCACTAGTCAGCTCAGTTCAGTCTCAGATAAGTCAATTAAGATCAATTCAGTTCAGTATCTTAGATTTATGGCATGTCCTTGACCATTAGATAGGGTCTTTTAGAACATCTCAGTTATTAAAGTTATTCAGTTCGGTAGTTCCAGTTGGTCATTTCATGTCTTTTCAGTTCAACATTTTTATTTCTTGCACATGGCTTCTCTCACACACTCAGTACATTCAAAGTACTGACACATACTTTTATTCTATATCATTTTATGATACAGCTGCAGGATCTCTGTCTCAACCTCACTAGCTGATTGCTCTCAGAAGACTTCGGCGGTTCTCAGTGGTGAGTCCTCATATTTCGAGGATAAAGACTATTTTACTCATTTTTTCTTTCTTCTAGTTAGATTTGGAGTTATCTAGGGGCTTGTCCCAGTAACTCATTGGCTGTAGTGGCTTTAAGACGCAGATTTGGTTTTTTAGACTTGTAATTTTGTTCAAAATATTTTCAAACATTATGAATCAGCTTCATTTTAATAAATGTTTATATTTTTTCTTTACACTTCCGCTGTATATATTTATATGTTCACTCAGAATGCTAGTGTATGATAGACCAGGGGTTGAGTTGGGGTTACTTGTGACTCCAAGTACCGTGTCCCATCCAGGATGTAAGCTTGGGCGTGACACACTACCGCCCCTTGAGAATAATAAAATGGAAAAGAAATTAGGGGTAAAATTTATAAGCTCAAAGTGGAAGAAAAAGTGGTGAAACTAAATGACGTCGTGTCACGACGTTAAATCAGGCTCTTGCGGGGAGGCAACCTAATTTATAATAGTGTTGTTTTTCTATTTTTTATATAGTGTTACTTTTGTTTGTTTTTGGTGTGTAGGAATGGACAATTCTGAGTATCCAAAATTAAAGCTAAGGACCACGTCTTAAGCTTATGTGTGGGTCATGTGACCCATGAATCAAAGAGACCTGCTGGTAGCTAGGCCCTAAAGGGCCTCAGGGAGTATATCTCACATATGTCTTGTTTTATTTTATAGATTCTCTTAGGACAAAGCATGATTTTAAGTATGGGGTGAGGGGATATCTCCCAAATTTTGAGGTTAAGGGTGAGTATGCCAGCAAGTTTATTTGAAAATGGCATGTATCATCCATATCTCTTTAATTTGTCTCAACATATCCTTAAGGCTTAATAATGAAATAAAAATGTCATTCAATATGATTGTGTGAATGTGTAGCTGTAGGAAACCAACTAGATTCTTGATTGCCATGAGAGGTGAGCTAAATTGTCTTGTGTGTATATATTGTAGTATCTAGAACTTGTCTTAGTATACGTAAGATAGCTAGTTGTTAGGGAGTTAGGATATGAACAAGGCATTCTTTGAAAAAGCCATGTTTTCCCATGCTTGTTTTACCTTCCTGATCATTATCCCTCATTAACCCCTTTGAGCCATAAGCCTTATTCTTTCTTAGCCATGAAAGTAGATTAATCCCTCTTTTTGTGAGACCTCCAGATTTATTGATCCAAAGATAGTCTTAAGCACTCTGAGACTTGAAAGTAATGGTCCACCGACATATAAAGTTAACTGAAAAATAAAATTTGTGGTAAGAGGAGAAAAATAAGAAGAAGGGGTGCCCATAAAATTGTGTTGTTTGCTTGCTACTAGGACAATTAGAGATAGAGCTTTAATTGCAAAATCCTTATTGATTTTATAAGCAGAAACTAGAAGTCAAGTAGTGAAAAACAGGGCATGAAAAGAAAAGAGAAAAAGATGAGTTAGATGAAAGGTGAACAAATAAGGAAAAGGTGGTGGACAAGAAAACTAAAATATGTCTTAAAAGTGCTTAGGGTGGTAGTCAGTATAAAACAAATATCATTTCTACCTATCCTTTAGCTGACATTACAACTAAGAAACGTTCTGTTGATCTAAATCTCTCGAAACAACCAAGCAGTCTAAATATACATGAAGGGAAATCTTATGGTATGGGGAATATGTATATTACATCATTTGTGAGCATGAGTGTGCCTTGTTATTGTGTTCCATGTTTTTGCATTGAAAATTTGAGAGAGGAACATCACTAAAAGTGAGGGGCGCAAGATGTATAAGTCGGTGTACTATTTGTTGCATATGTAACACTTAATAATTTTTGCCTATATTTTGAAAAAATGATAAAATTCTAGAGGTTGTGTGGCCTTGATTGTGAAACCTTTATATGTGCTTGATGAGAATTGTTGTGTGTTCATAAACCACTTGATCTACGCTCTATGCTAGTAGGTTGAGTATGAATTGACATGGGTACCAAAAGTGGTGGTAAAAGATGAGTTTATGTGTGTATTAGCGTTTGTTCGAGGACGAACAATGATTTAAGTGTGGGATGGTGATGTTGTGCATATTCCTATGCCTACTTGCCTAGTTTTTTCCCATCTTTTACCTTTTTTTGAGTTCATGATCCTAATGAAATACATAAATTCATGTGTTAGTGTATTTTGTATGCTAACAAATGATTTGAGATGTTTTGAGCAGAAATCAAACAAAAAAGGACCCAAATTAGCCCAAGGTGTGAAGATTTGAGAAGGTGAGAAGAAGGACCTAGGGCTATGGCTGGCGCCGGGTGCCAGGTCCCAAACTTTAGAGAAATATGAATTCAAGTTGGGGCTATGGCTAGCGCCAAGCAACAAGTCCCAAACTTCAGAGGATAATTCACTCAACACCTTGGCAAGATTGATGGCGTAGAGCACCAGAACATCCTAGACTTAGAGAAATTTCTCTAAATTATGGTGCTACGGATGGGGCTGGGCGCCAGGTTGGTTCTAGATCTAAGAATTTTTACTAACACTCTAGAGCTATAGGTGGCACGATTCGCCCGGATGGTCTATAAGAGTGTAAATTCGGCAAACTCGTTGGTGCTACAAATGGGGTTGGGCGCCCGGAGCTAAACTTCATAGGAAACTTGAGTCCAACTTGGGGCTATGGAGGGGACGGCATGCCAGGCCTATTCCAAAGCAGGAATTGCTGATTTTAAAGCTAAGTATTGGAGGCCAGAAGTGTCATTTGAAGGCTCAACTATAAATATAGCCTCTAGGTAATTTTTTAGTAATATTTTGATCACTTTTACATTATGTATATCATTTTGTAGAGGTTGTAAGCCGCTTGGAAGGAGAGAAAAGTTCTACACTAGGTTTCTTCTTTTCTGTATTGTTTTACTTTGAATGATGATGATTGTTTGTCTTTTTCCACTTTTCTATGAGTGGCTAAACTCATACTCTGGTATTTTGGCCATGGTGGATAGTTGAAGTTTGATAGACCGATTTATACTAGTTTTGATTATTCATTAATGGTTATTTATATTTACTTATTTTAATTGCTTATTCATTAGCCTGATCAACTTGTGAGTAAATCTGTTGGCTTTTGGTTGAACTTGGAAAAGGGAACTGAAAGGGTTAAAGGTAAACATAAAACAGAAATTCAAAGACCTTTGAACCCATTGGTGAGAGAATAAAAGTTGTTGTTGAGGTATAGGGATATACCCTGCAATCGTTTTTATTTAAAATACAAGTAGGCATAGCCATCATTTCTTGTTTCTCCTGCGACCATAGGGATATAAGTGTTAGGGTTCATGAGATAGTTCTTGGATGCTCGGGAGAGTGGCAAGGAATGGGATAGTTTACTTGCAACTAACAACTATAGTAAGAATCGTTCTAATGTAATCACATCTTGAAATCTCAACCTGAAACTAAAAGTTCTATTTTCCTAGATTTTCATCATCATCTGAAGTAAAATCAAGCTTGCAACAACTTTAGTTAATTTTACATTTAAAGTTTTTAGTAGTTAACTTTCCAAACCATTCCCCATTTCAACTGTTTGATAAAATAGCAAAATAATAAACAACCTTAAATGATTGAACTGACAAGTATTTGAGGGATCGATATTTGGGACTTCCAGTCTTATATTACTTGACGACCACATGCGCTTGCGTGCTCTTGGGTGACATCATTAATGTACTAAACTATGTTTCCACTCTTAAACTTGCCACTATAAACCATAAACCTCTTCCCATCAAACCGGTTTCTTATTTGCATGGAGAACCCAGGGTAATATGGGAGGAGGAAAAAGTTTATCAGATGATTCAAAGAGAGAATTTACAATATGTTGTAGTTGGAAAGTTCTCCTATGGGTGACCGGGGATTCAATACTTAAGGAGAATAATACCGAAGCAGTGTGAATTAAAAGGGGAGTGCACTATTGGATTATTGAGTAATAAACACGTGTTAATCAGGGCTTCAAATATGGAGGATCATGTGGGCCTATTGTCTAAGCCAACATTCTACCTTACACAAAGTAATTGGAGCTATCCTATGAGAACACTAAAGTGGGATTCAATGTTTGATCCGGAGAAGAAAACATCAGTAGCTATAGCATGGATCTCATTTCCATCACTACCTCTAATGTTTTTCATGAAGGAGGAAATTTTCTCACTTGCATCTGCAGTGGGTAAACCTCTACAGGTTGAAATGGCGACAAGGAATCAAAAAAGACCTTGTGCAAGGATAAAGGTGGAGGTGGACCCATTGGGAGAATTTCAAAAAAGGATCAATATTGGAGTGCGAAGACAAAGTAGGGATATTGTAGAAAGGTGGATACAAATTAAATATGATTATGTACCAAAGTACTGAAAGAGCTGCAAAATTCAAGGGCATAGTGAGCAGGAATGCTTCATAATACACTTGGAATTGTATCCGAAGAAGGAAGAGAAAGGAAGGGAGGGAGAAAAACAAGGAAAGCGAACTTCTAAACCTGCTGCAGTAGAAAAAATGGGCCAAAGAGAGGGGGAATGGCAACATATCAGTGAACTCAAAAGAGGGTGAGGAGTTTCAGAAACCAAATGAAAGGCTGATAATTCATAATGGCAGGAATCAAAGGAACATGGAAAGGCAAAAGGAGATGGTCTAGAGTCATAGCAGGCCCGACATGGAAAGTCGATTGACGCAACCAATATGTTTGTAGCTTTGAAAGACCAAGAGGAGACATAGGAATAACTGGAAAAGGAAAAATCAATAAATCAAGTTGAAAGGCAGACTAAAGAAGAACAACCGATAAAAATGAAAAGTATTTCTAAACATGATGATGAAGAAGGAGAGGTAGAGAGTCACAATCTAGAGGAGAAGCAGTAGTCTAATCAAAAAGAAGGGATAGAGGAGAAGACCAAAGAATTGATAATATAGAACTCCGAGAATGAAGGACATTAGGGAAATACAAGGCTGAAGGATAATTCTCCTAACCCTCTCAGTATCACAGTGCATGAGGAAGGGAGAAAGGAAGTTCCAGACATGCTGGAGATGAGTGAAAGACAGGAACAATATAACTAGGAGCATGATGAGGATGAAGACATAAAGCCTAATATCAATAATTCCATACAAATAGGGGACTTATCTCCTAGACAAGGGCTATGCTAAAAGTGGGAGGAAAGAAGAACAAAGGGAATAATACACTGCCTCTACAGGTTTAAACAAGGAGAAGTAAGGATAAAACCACCAATAGTGATCGATGATTGGTAAGATATTATTTTGGAATATCAGATCTATTAACACTCAAAATGATTTTGAGAGATTAATGGATTTGAAAAAAAGACATCATTATTTAGTTATAGCTCTGATGGAACCTTTTCAAGGGCCTGAAGAGCTAGATCAATACAGAAGAAAACTGGAATGCAGTATGGAGTGGCAAATTTTTCATCAATGATTTGGTTACTCTAGAGAGAGGAGTTAGAGGGACAAATTATTTTAGACACAATCTAATAGACTACAGTGAGCATCAAGGCTGGAAATACAAACATTTATTTGACTGTCATTTATGCAAGATATCTGGCTATATAAAGAATGGAGCTATGGGATCACAGGAAGAATTGGCATAAATCATACAAATACCATGGATTGTAGGTGGAGACTTTAATATTATATTGAATGAGGAGGAAAAGTAGGGAGGACTACCATTTACCTAAGGAGAAGCTATAGATTTTTCTCAATGCCTAGTAATTGTGCATTGATGGAAGTGAAAACCACATGTAGCAAACTCACATGGTGGAATGGTAGGATTGAGGAGGAATCCATTTTTAAAGGCTGTATAGAGTGTTGGGGAATCAGAAATTTTTAGATATTCTGCCAACCACTGAGGTACATCATGTTATTAGACAAGGGTCATATCATGCCCCATTGCATGTTATATGTAATACTAATCAACAGTAGATAACGAAGCCATTAAAGTTTCTGAATTTCTGGACTAAACACAACCAGTGGAGAAGGGTAGTGGAAGAAAACTGGTGAACAAATTTTATTGGCAATCCCTTTAGAGTGTACAAGGTCAAGAGATAGAGGGTGAAACATGCATTGACAAATGGAGAAAATAGACCTATGGAAATATCTTTCAGCTAATTGCAAAATTGGAAGATATAATGAAGGTGAAGGAAACATAGGTGTAGTTGGCCCCTAAAACTGATAATAAAATGCAGTTGAACAAGGTAGAAGTAGAGTTGAAAAGGTACAAGAGAATTTAGTATGAGTATTAGAAGTAGAAGTCTGGAATAAGGTGGTCTAAAGAAGGGGATAGCAACACCAAGTTTTTTCATTCATATGTGAAAGGAATAAGGAGGAGGTTACACATAGGGAAAATTAAAGATTCTCAAGGACAGATAATGACTTCACAGTAGACAATACGACTGGCAGTTATGGCTTTCTTTGATGAATAATTTAGAAAATAGGAGGACATAACTGACTTTAATATTGTAAAAATTATTCCCAAGATGATTACAAAAGAGGATGATGTAATGATGGATAGGATTTCAGATCAAGAAGAGGTGAGGAAGGTGGTCTTTGAGTTGAATGGTGATAGTGCCAATTGACCTAATGGCTTCTCAAGAAAATTCTATCAAGAATGTTGGGATATTGTTGGCACTGACATTATGAATATGTTGAGAGCTTTCTTTTGTAAGTAGTAGGTTCCTAGAATAATAACACATACCATCTTAGTTATGATCCCAAAGAAANTGTCACTAGGGAGTGTTCCTGTTATACCCCGAAAGCCCAAAGATTATGAATATGTTGAGAGCTTTCTTTTGTAAGTAGTAGGTTCCTAGAATAATAACACATACCATCTTAGTTATGATCCCAAAGAAAGAGAAACCACAGACTCTTCGGGATTACAGACTCTTAATCTTGAGCAACATTGTGAATAAGATAATATCAAGAGTGGTACATCAAAGAATGGTTGACTTTCTACCTAGTATTATATCAAGAAATCAAACTGGTTTTATGTCATGACCCGAGTTTACACCATAGCCGTAACACTGGACAAGGAACCCCAAAAGGCTCCAAGACGACCTATGGCATTATCGTAGCATAACCCTTAACAATAGAGAAAACTAATAGATATATAACTGAGCTAAAGCTAACTTTAAGAGTCAAATTTAAATCTTAAGGACATAATCTAGCAAAAACATAATACATAGACTTAATCTGAATACACATGTTTGAAAACCTCTACTAAACTGATGAGTTGTTGGGATAGGTCCTCAGCTAACTCTCAAAGTCTGAAAACTGAAATATAATAGAAATAAGAAACATCGATCTCGTCCTCAAGAGATAAGGACTTAACACAAACTGTTTAGATGGAAGAAAGAGCATGTCTACCCGCGGTGATGATTTTGGATACCTGAATCTATATCATGAAAAAATATAACACATAAGTGTGAGGTCAGTAATTGGAATGTACTGAGCATGCGAGAAAACATAAACAACTAAACATACAACTATACAAGAAGGAAAACTGAGTACATTGACATATAACTGATTTAGAATGCAACAATCCTCTCCTGGGCTACTTGACTATCCAAGGGAGTCCTTCTCTTCTATGGAGACTCCTTGACTATCCAAGGGAAACACTCTCGGCTATGGAGAGTCCCTGGCTAACTAGAACATGAGGAGTATTTGTCTGACATTATACATCTGGTATGCTACTACAGCTAATCAGAAACAAGAGCATTTACAGACTTCGTCATACAACATTTGTCTAGAAAAGATTAGGGCTACTTTCTACTAACAACAAGACCAAACGTCTGGAGGATCATTCCCATGCTTTATCTTCATAATTCATATCATCATGGTACCACATCGTCATTTAATTCACACTTCTTATATTTACGAACATCTATAGATTCATATCATACCTTACACCTCCACAACATTCAAGTTTTGAGCTCATAATGTACGACGTATAACATAGAGTCATGTAGGATCCATAGGTCTAATTCACACTTTAACATAGATACATTGATTCATATATTTTAGATTTACGGAAAGCCCATACACTTAACTCATACCTTAAACATTTACAAAGAGATCATGGTAGAAGCATACATTTTCATTTCATAGAACCCATTTCGAAATTTACTCCAATTCATAAGAAAGATACGATGATTATGCCATTGTCATAGGTCTACCTCATCCCCAAAACATTTTCATCGAGAACATAATGAAAACATATACACACTTTCAATTGATCAAGCCCATAAGTTCTAATCTCATCTCAACATATTTATCAAATTGTATATTCTAATTTCTAAGGGAATTCTTCCGATCTTCACATATTATAGACATGATTACAAGTTATTGATATAATCAAGTGAACAATAACAAAATCCCAATGAAAGTGTTAATCTGTGTCATGAAGGAAATCCTATAATCATGTATTTTCACTATTTAGCACATCATTTGAGATATTGAAATAATACCATAAGCATCATTAACTGTTAATTCTAATGGGGCTTAAAATTCGTAGAAGATATAGAAGAAGTCATCCATAAATTGAAACCCTAGGTCATGCTTTTCTAGAATAATGAAACCGGGTTTTTGATAAAACATTTCGGGGCAGAAGGATGGAAGGATATCCTTGTTATAAAACCCAAATACATGATACAAGAAGAAACCCCCACTTGAACTTGCACCATGAAGCCTTGAGGAACCCTTGATGAATCCTTGAGTCTTGAGAGAGAGGAGGAAGAAGAGTTTGAGAGTGGTTTTTGATAGAATGAGGGTTTTAGGCTAGATATCCCCTTAAAAACATCCTATACCATGCTCAAAACGATGTATTTTAGGAGTTAGAAGCTTAGGATTTTACAAAAACACCCCTAGAAAAATGCAAGAAAACATCACTTGTCAGTCCCCACGAGGCACTCCACAAGTCGTGGGGTTGGCAAAAACTCATGGTGCCAACTAGTTGAGTACACTGGACTTTTTCACAAAATTTCTCAGATCTGTCGACGACTGACCTCACGAGTAGTCACAGGTGACCACGATTCATGGTCACCACTCGTGGTATTCACTGCCCAATGATCCTCTTCCTTCCCCAATCCTTGACCACGACTGAATTCACGAGTCGTTAGCTATCTTAACGACTTGTAACCACCTTTTGTTATCTCCACTACCTGGAACCCCATATTGATCTCTATCCTCCACCTGACGGACGACTTAACGAGTCGTCGCCTGCCTAATGACTCGTTGGGTCGTCTGTTGCCACTAAAGCCCACGATTCCTGCTTCTCCTTTCCACGACTGCCCTAACGAGTCATTTCCTGACATGAAAATTCATCAGGTCGTCCGTGGTCACTGGACATGCTGTACCTCCTGACTGCCCCTCATGGGCCACATTCCATGACTCTTCCTGAGGCAATTTCCTGCTAGTTTTTCTGCTGAACTCCATCTAACTTCGGGGTCTGATCTTAGGAACTTTCGAGGTGTTATAATATCTCCCCCTTGGAAACGTTCATCCTCAAATGTTGTCTAAACATACAAAAAGGATAGGGATGAAACTAAAATCCCAAAATTAATCAATTATAGCTAAAACCAATGGAGTATCTCATTTCAGGCTGATTTTACACAACTGAACTTAATATCTAAATTGTACATGCATGCTAAGCCGTGAGAGAGACTGAAAGACATGAAACTGACATGGAACTGGATAAAACACTGATAAGGATTATTTCCCTCTAACTGGCACTGAACTTATATGGACTTAGCCTTCACTCTCAAATCACTTTCTATTTCGAGGTTAGAATTCATGATATCTGGTCTAATTGAAAATAAAGGACTCATGAACATGAATAATTCATAACATCTATAACTGAGCACATACATGAGATAACTTGATTCTACTGAGCTACCAAGAAACTTCTAAGGATTGAGTTCGAGTTGATCATACTGGAAAACATGAATTAACATACATAGTTGATTCACAACATGAGGTTGAGCCTTAAGTATTCGTAGAGTAAGACTGGCGTCGCTGCCTGAAGCGATTATCTATAAATTTTGGGTGTCTACACATAGGGGAGGGCAAAACTTAGCTTCAACTGAAATACAAGAAAAGTTATCTGAACCTGAAGGGATTGATATATCGCAATTGTTAGGACTAGAAATCCTCTATTAGCATACTCAAGATTCAACTTGTCGTACATACTTACCATCTCCCCCTTAGCTTAAAGTTGTCATTCTAAGGCTCCTGAATCTTTCTTAAGATCGGGGCTAATTCACTAACTCCTAGCTTCCCTTTCACCTCTAACCTTCACTACAAGCATTACACTAACAGCTTACTCACATCACACAACGACAACTCCCTTCAATAACCGTCACAGAGCTCCTTATTCAATACAGGGGTTCTGGGGTTGGCAACATACAAAGAGTAATGCAAGATTCACAACATACCTGTGGCCACTACTAGCGACTTTCCCTTATCTTGGTGTGCTGATATGGCATAGGAACGATTTTGACGACATCCGCCACCTAGACTAAATGATGCACCCTGCTGAAATGGACGAGCTATCAGAGCTACTAAAGAGGTGGTTGAGGATCTACTCTGGCCTCGTTTAGCCGTTGTTCAATATAAATGCTTATGTCCCAACTTTTCGCACCAAAAACTAACACCCGAGCCGTCCATGCATTCTCCCAAATGGTGCTTCCCACAGCTGGTACACAACGGATAAGTAATCTCCCTTACTATGGGTTTGTATGGAGCATTGACTATCAAAAGTGTTGGGGCTGATGATTTCTACTAAGAATGTGAGCAGTGCTCACCAGTCGTCCTCTGCGGTGAAAACTATAAATCTCTTATCCTGGCCCTCTTGGCCTCTTTCTCTTTTTCCATCACTTGCTCCACTTCCATTTATTGAGCGAATATCACCAAACGAGGAAATTCTATATCCCTGTGCAACATGGCAGTCCTGCACTCTTTAACCAAGGTGTCTGACACTCCGTTCACGAACCTTCTCACCTGGGCCCTCCGATCGGCTACCATCTCCGGTGCATACTTGGATAACCGGGTAAATTCCAACGGCTACTTCTTGATAGTCATGTCATTCTATTTCAAGTTAATGAATTCTACAGCCTTGGCATTTCTCAACTCCCTAGGGAAAAACCTATCTAGGAACGCAGTCATAAATTCATCCCAACCTACGTAGCCTGCTCTAATTCCCCGATTGTCTCTCCACTGGAAAAACCATATATATGTGACTCCTTTCATCTAGTAGGAGGTTAAGTATTCGCTCTCCATTCCCATCACCCCCATGATTTGGGTGATCTTCTGGAACTCTTCTAAGAACTCATACGAGTCCTCGTCTACCTTTTACCCTAAGAATTCGGGTGGGTTCATCGGAGAAAGTCTCTTACTCTCACCGCCACTATGTTCCCATTCTGGGGAACATGAGCCATCGCTTGCTGATTAATCTGGGCGGTCATGGCCTGTGGCAACATATTAAGGGTTGCCCAAAACTCGGCATAAGTAACATCATCGTCCATCGGGTTCGTCGGGACTGGTGGTGCTTGCTGGCAACCATTACCATTTCTTATACCATTCACTCTTCTGGGAAGCATTATCTGCGAGTGCGTAAAGCACGAGTCAGGGAAGGAACTGTTTAGAGTTTCATACTCTACGCACGATAAGGATCATGAAGAAAAGGGAACATTCCTAAAAAGCTGCATAGCCTCTTCGTCAAAAGTGTGGCGCGCTTCACACCCATGAAGAAGACTCTACTTAACGCGACTTTTAGACACCCTAGGACACTCTAAACCTTTGCTCTGATACTAATTTTTTCACGATTCGAGTTTACACCATAGTCGTAACACAGGACAAGGAACCCTGAAAGGCTCCAAGTCGACCCATGGCATTACCATAGCATAACACTTAACAATATAGACAGCTAACAGAAACATAATTGAGCGGAAGCTAACTTTAACAGTCAAATTTAAAACTTAAGGACATAATCAAGAAAAAACATAATACATAGATTGAATCTGATTACACATGTCTGAATACCTCTACTAAACTGATGAGTTGCTGGGATAGGTCCCCAGCTAACACTCAAAGTTTAAAAACTGAAATTAACAGAAATAAGAAACATCGAACTCGTCCTTGAGAGATGAGGACTCACCACAAACTTCTGAGATGGAAGAAAGAGCGTGTCTACCCGCAGTGATGAGTATGGATACCTGAATCAATATTATGAAATGATATAACACATAAAGTATTCGGTCGTACTTGGAATGTAATGAGCATGCGGGAAAATGTAAACAACTAAACATACAAGTATACAAGAAGGAAATAAACTAAGTACACTAACATATAACTGATTTAGAATGTGACAATCCTCTCCTGGGCCATATACACATATATACATGAAGCTTTGTTTAGAACTCATATTCTGAAACATCATCAAACTCATGCATAAGGGTTAAGTACTGAACATTTAATGAGAGCCGAAGTTGAAGCTAGTATCATACACTGTTCTGGATGTCTACTAATAACTAAGATTGCATTACGCTATATCTGTTTTAAACTAATGTCTGAACTATATGGAACTGAGCCAAACTGATAACATAAACTAAGGGAGTCATTCTCTGCTATGAAGAGTCCCGAGTGAACTAAGGGAGTCATTCTTTTCTATGGAGAGTCCCAACTGAACTAAGGGAGCCATTCTCTACTATGGAGAGTCCCAACTGAACTAAGGGAGTCATTCTCTGCTATGGAGAGTCCCGACTGAACTAAGGGAGTCACTCTCTACTATGGAGAGTCCCAACTAAACTAGGGAACACATTCTCAGTTATGGAGAGTCTCGACTGAACTAAGGGAGTCCTTCTCTGCTATGGAGAGTCCCTGACTATCCAAGGGAAACACTCTCAGCTATGGAGAGTTCCTAGCTAATTAGAACATTAGGAGTACTGAATCTGACATTATACATCTGGTCTATGCTACTACAGCTATCAAAAACATGAGCATTTACTAACTTCATCATACAGTGTTTGTCTAGAAAAGATTAGGGCTACTTTCTACTAACAACAAGACCAAACGTCTGGAGGATCATTCTCATGCTTTATCATCATAATTCATATCATCATGGAACCACATCATTTAATTCACACTTCTTACATTTACGAACATCTATATATTCATATCATACCTTACACCTCCACAACATTCAAGTTCCGAGCTCATAACGTAAGATGTATAACATAGAGTCATGTAGGATCCATATGTCCAATTCACACTTTAACATAGATACATTGACTCATATATTTTAGATTTACGGAAAGCCCATACACTTAAATCATACCTTAAACATTTACAACGAGATCATTGTAGAAGAATATATTTTTATTTCATAGAACCTATTTCGAAATTTACTCCAATTCATAAGAAAGATACGATGATTATGCCATTGTCATTGGTCTACCTCATCCTCGAAACATTTTCATCGTGAACATAATGAAAACACATACACATTTTCAATTGATCAAGCACATAAGATCTAATCTCATCTCAACATATTTATCAAATTGTATATTCTAATTTCTAAGGGAATTCTTAAGATATTTACATATTATATACATGTTACGAGTTATTGATATAATCGAGTGAACAATAATAAAATTCCAATCAAAGTGTTAAGCTATCTCATGAAGGAAATCCCATAATCATGCATTTTCACCATTTAGCACATAATTTGAGATATTTAAATAATACCATAAGCATTATTAACTATTAATTCTAATGGGGCTTAAAATTCATAGAAGATATAGAAGAAATCATCCATAAATCGAAATCTTAGGTCATGCTTTTCTAGAATAATGAAATCGGGCTTTTGATAAAATATTTTGGGGCACAAGAATGGAAGGATATCCTTGTTGAAAATCCCACATACCTAATTCAAGAAGACACCGCCACTTGAACTTTCACCTTGAAGCCATGAGAAACCCTTGATGAATCCTTGAGTCTTGAGAGAGAGGAGCAAGAAGAGTTTGAGAGTGGTTTTTGATAGAATAAGGGTTTTAGTCTAGATATCCCCTTAAAAACGTCCCATACCATGCTCAATACGACGTAGTTTAGGAGTTAAAATCCTAGGATTTTATGAAAACACCCTTGGAAAAATGCAAGAAAACATCACTTGCGAGTCCCCACAAGGCACTCCACGATTCGTGGGGTTGGCAACAACTCGTTGTGACAACTCATGGAGTACACTAGACATTTTCACAAAATTTCTCACATCTGCCAATGACTGACCTCACGAGTCATCATCACCCGTGGTATTCACTGCCCAACAATCCTCTTCCTCTACCCCATCCTTGGCCACGACTGACTTCATAAGTTGATAGCTGTCTTAACGACTCAAGACCACCTTCCGTTATCTCCACTTCCTGGAACCCATCTTTATCTCTAGCCTCCACTTGACGAGAGACTTAACGAGTCGTAACCTGCCTAACGGCTCGTTGGGTCATCCATTGCCACTGAAGCCCACGATTCCTACTTCTCCTTCCCATGACTTCCCTGATGAGTTGTTTCCTGACACGATGACTCGTCAGGTCGTCCGGGGTCATTGGACCTACTATTCCTCCTAAGGTCCCCTCAGGGGCCTGACCACGACTCATTAGGTTATCTAACGAGTCGTTCCACGATGATTTCCTACTTGTTTTTCTAATGAACTCCATCTAACTCCAGGGTCTGATCTTAGGAACTTTCGGGGTGTTACATTTTATGAAAGGCGGGAGTATCACAAAGAATGTACTGTGAGCACAAGAGATTATAAGAGATATTAAGATCAGGAAAAGATGGCACAATGTGGTGGTGAAAAATATAGCTAAGGCATATGACAGGGTATCCTGGATCTACTTGACTAAAGTACTAAGAAGTTTTGGTTTCTCAGAAAGAATGATTGATATGGTTTGAGGATTGGTGTTCAACAATTGGTATTATGTACTTGTTAATGGATATACCAATGGTTTTTCTAGATCATCCAGAGGATTAAAATAGGGGGATCCTCTCTCCCCTACATTATTTATAGTTTTTGAGGTCCTAGATAGGGGTCTGAATAATCTTCACAATAATGTAGAGTTTAGGGGATTTGTCATGCCTAAATGGAGTCCAGACATCAATCATCTGTCATTTGTAGATGACACCATACTTTTCTGTTCAAGGGACAAAAAGATCAATAATGAGTATGATCAAGGTGTTGGCAGAATATGAGAGAGTATCAGGGCAACTTATTAATAAGGGGGGGAGCTTTTTTACCTAAATGAGAAGACACATCTAGTAATGACTCGAAGGATAAGGAAGTGGAAAGGTATTAATTAAGGTTTCTTCCCATTAACTTACTTGGGATGTCCAGTATTTTATGGAAGAAAGAAGAAGGAACATTTTGAGGACCTAATAAGGAAGATCTATATGAGGTTAAGGGCTTGAAAGAATAAGTTCTTGACACATGGAGAAAGGTATATTCTGATTGCTCATGTCCTTCAATCTATTCCAATTTATCTTTTATCAGCAATGAAGCCTCTCAAAGATGTAATAAATCAGATCCACAAGATCTTTGCTAAATTCTTCAGGGGACAGACAGGAGGGATTAAAAGAAGACACTGGGTTGCTTAGGATGATTTATGTTTCCCTAAGAGGGAAGGTGGATTAGGATTTAGATTTTACAAGATGTAGCTAAAGCTGTAATGGCAAAACTATGGTAGAATTTTAGAACTTCCACTGCTTCCTTGTGGGGTACTTTTATATGGAATAAATACTACAAAAAGATACATCCATTGATAGCAAATGCAAGGGGTGCCTCCTGGATGTTGGGCATATTCTTATGCTCATTTGCCATGTTTTTACCCATATTTTGCCTTGTTTTGAGTTCATAATTCTTATGAAAAGCATGAATTCATGTTTATGTGTGTCTTGTGAGATATAAAATGTTTTTAGATATTTTGAGAAGGAAACCAAGGAAAAAAGACTCAAAAATAACCCAAGGTGTGAAGAACGAAGAGTTCGCAAAAGTTAGCTTGGTGAGATGGTTGGCATGGTGCCAACTCCTAAAATTCACAGAAATCTGCACAAAATTTGGTGATATGGGTGGCATGGAGCACCAGGTCCCTAACTTTAGAAGAAAAATTGATCAACACCTTGGCGAGATGAGTGGCGAAGTGCACCAGAAGCATCCCAGACTTAGGAAATTTTTCTAACACTCTGGTGCTTTGGGTGGCGTGGCACGCCATAAAGGTCTAGAGGATCAAAATTTTGACTAACACCTTAGTGCATTGGCTGGTGTGGGGAGCTCGGAGAAAAACATCAGAGAAATATTGAGCCAAACCTGGTGCTCTAGGATGGATTTTTCTGATTTTTAAGTTAAATACTTGAGGGAAAAAGCATCATTTGAGGCCTTGCTTATAAACATAATATCTAGATCATTTGTTCGCTATCATACATCATATTTTGTGATCGTATTAATCATTGTAAGTAGCTTTAGGGAGGAGAACCAAGTACTTAGGTTTTTCCTCTTTTCTTTATCGATTATACTTCGAATAATGATTATGTCTTTGTTTTTCTGCATAAATATGAGTGACTAAACTCATATTCTAGAGTTTTGTCCATAGCTAATAGTTGAAGTTTGATAATTGTTTATGCTAGTATTGATTCTTCATTAAAGGTTGTTTATTCTTATTTATGTTAATTGCTTATTCGTTAGATTGATCACCTTTTGAATAAATCTGTTGTCTTTTGATTGAACTCGGGTGAGAGAACTAAAAGGGTTAAAAGTAAGAATAGAACAGGTATTCAAAGACTCTTGTTCAACTGAGCTTAATATAGAAGTTGTTGATGAGGATAGGAATATAACCCTCAACCTTGTTTAGTTGACATACAAGTAGCCACAACCATCATTTCATATTTCTCCTACGACCACAGGGATATAAGTGTTAGGGTTCATGAGATAGTTCTTGAATGCTCGGGAGAGTGGTAAGAAATGGAATAGTAACTTGAAACTAGCAACCTTAGGAAGAATTAATCTAGCGTATTCAAGTCTTGAAAACTAAACCTGAAGAGAAAGTTCCATTTCCTTAGAGTTTTATCATCATTTGAAGTACAACCACATTTGCAACAATTTTAGTTCATTTGTTAATTTACATCTCCAGTTTTAGAAGTTTAATCTCCAAACTATTTCCCCAATTTTATATCTGTTTTTTCTGATTAGTTAAATAAAGTGTTAACTGTAAATGATTAATCGGACAATTCTCTGAAGGATCAATAATTAGGACTTCATTGTCCTATATTACTTGACGATCACTTGTGCTTTCGTGCGCTTGGGTGACATCAAGTTTTTTGGTGTCGTTGTTGGGGACTCGAATATTGATTGAATTTTTTAAGTTAGGATTTTTATTTCACTGTTCAGTATTTTATGTTGGTTTTTGGTTATTGCATATTTCAGGTGTTATTTGTTCAAGTATTTAATTTTCATATGTATATTGTATAGATTTTTTTTGTATTTTTGTCACTCCTCTTAACCTGACATCTTGGTATATAAATGGGTTGAATGATAGGTATTCATATTTTGGTGATCCGGGTCTAAATTGTGGAGGACCCCACTTGTGGATGCACTGTCATACTTATTGTATATGTGGTGGTTTGGATGGCCATTAAAATATTTACCCAAATTCTTATTCTCCTTCCCGAAGCCCCTATTATGTTCCTCCTGTTGTTTTTTATGCTTACACAAATAATGAAGAGGAAGAACATCGTGCTCAAATGAGCGATATGGAAAAACTTATCCGGAGTATATGAAAGTAATGAGGGAGTAGCTTACTAATTAAGGAAAAGCCTTAACAATGATGATTTCCAAGTTCACAGTGATGATGGTTGAGGCTGCAACTTGTAATGATTTGCAAGTCACGGTCTTAGCCAATACTCAAGAGGAACCTCAAGTGGAAGGGAGAATAGAGCTCAAACAAGAGATAGGCCAATTTGGCTCAAGTATCTATGACTTGCAGGATCTTTTGAATGAAAAAGTTGAGGCCCAACTACAAAGTGTTACGGATACTAACCAATGCATGGAACAAGAAGAAGAATTTCAACCATTAGACTATTCTTTGTTGGATAATGTTGGTGTTGAGAAGGTGTGCAAAAGTGAGGATGTCAAGCATAATGCAATCTTGGAGTTAGGGTGTATTGGTCCTCATTCTAAACACTTTTTGATATTGTGTTTGGTTCGCAACCTAGAAATAGAGCCTTCCAAGCCTATGGAGAGATATGTAGATGAGGAACAATGCCCTTATATTCTAAAATTTATTATGCCGAAGAAACATAATGGCATCCCTCACCTAAGGGCCAAGAAGGGAAAGATAATATATTTATTACTTGGTCCCTTCATGTTTATACCACCATCCCTTGAGCATAATAGAAAATTAAAAAAGAAATTAGGGGTGAAATTTATAAGCTCAAAGTGGAAGAAAAAGTGGTGAAACTTGATGGTGTCGTGCCGCTACATTAAATCAGGCACTTGTTAGGAGGAAACCAATTTGTAATAGTGAAGTTTTTATTATTATTTTATTTTTTATATAGTGTCACTTTTTTTGTGTGTGTGTGCAAGGAAGGGAAAGTCTGTGTACCCAAAATCAAAGCTAAGGAGCACGTCTTGAGCTTAATTATGGGGTCGTGTGACTCGTGAATCAAAGAGACATACTGCTTGCTAGGCCCTCGAGGCCTTAGGGAGTATTTCTCACCCATATCTTATTTTATTTTATAGATGCTCTGAGGACAGAGCATAACTTTATGTGTGGGGTTAGGGAATATCTTCCGAAATTTTGAGGTTAAGTGTGACTATGTCATTAAGTTTTTGTTTGAAATTTTTTGAGAAATGGCATGGCTTATCCACCCTTCTGTTTTTCTTATGGCCTTAGTTCTTTTCCAAAGTGGGAGACTCTCATGACCCGAACATAGGTCCGGACTGAGACACGGAACTCAGAACCACGAATGGCCTCAAGTTGACCTATGGCATGAACATGACAGCTATAGAGCATTATATCAAGCGTAATCTGATACATAAACATAAAAAAGTAGAATTTTGAATAACAAACTTCTAGCAAACGATAATATCATAACAATGAGTTTGAAGCAGAATATAGGAATCTATGTCTGAAAAGCCTCTACTAACTAACCGAGATGCTGGGACAAGCCCCCAGCAATTTCTAAGTCTGAAACAAACTAACATACTAATTCTGAAAGATAGATTCCCTTGGAGGATGAGAACTCACCCAAAGCAGGGTCTGAACTGGAGGAGGCGCAAGACTTACGGCACAGCTAAGTCTGATTGCTAGGACCTGTATCATGAAACAATACAACATAGAGTATGCGGTCAGTACTTAAAATGTACTAAGTATGTAAGGTAAGCAAAATAGGTTGAGTAAGTATAACTGAAATCATGCACATAACATAAATCATAAGATCATGAGAGTAAGGACTGCATGCTGAAATTTGAAAACATGTATAGACATAAACTGAATTTCATATCTAATAGAATGACCCAAAATTGAAAATAGAATCACATGGCTTGACATAGCTAAAATCATAAGTAAAACCTTATAAACTGAACATTGGGTCAAACCTGCTGAAAACATAATATCATAAATTATTATCATGCATAACTGAAATAATGAGGGACAATGGGAGACTCATCATATAATCAACACCATCACGATAGAGCTTACATGATGCCCCAACTATCATACTTAAGTGGGTAGAGCCGTCCAAAACCTTGTCAGGGCTAATGATGCTACCATGATATTGATATCAAGTTGAAGGCCCCTTGCGAGCGGGGGAAAACTCTCTTGAGAGAGCTCAATCTATATAAACCTACATTGGCACATAGTTTAAAACGAGGAAACCATGGAACCCCAAGTCTACTCGGTGCCATACACCAAATTATGCATAGTACTCCCATCGTTTTTCAACAAAGCTAAAATTATATCTACATGCATAGCCTGAAATATGAACCTAGGGAATCTTGACTCCATAACATATCATAATCTATAGTGGGAGTCTTGACTCCAAAACATATGATAAGCTGATCTTATTAGCCTTGGCTAAATGATGAAAACATACTTAACTTGAGCGGGCTTGCCCAAATCTTAAAATCATGCATACTTGTAATAGACTTCATAAGTCAAAATAATAGATTCATACATGGGTCATTTGCAAACATCCAATCATACTAGATATCTCCTTATACTTGAAATCATAAATCATAAATCATAAACTAGACTTTTTCATGAACTTGCATAATAGGGAAAAATAATCTAAAACTTGAACTCATGAATTTATAATTAAAATAGATATAAAATCTACCCATGAATATTAAAACATACTTTAGAAAATGAAGGAATTGACCCATAAATAAATCATAGGAAATTTCATAAAATTAGGATAAAACTCCATAGGATCATAAACTTAATTTAAGACTTGAATTCATGAACATGAGGAGAAATATGGGCATGAGAGTGAAAGAAAATTATCATTCATAGCCCTACATATCTGGGTAAACTGATTGTCAACTTTTCTTTGAAAGCCCAAGAGATTTGGAGAGGAATTGGGGAAATTCAATCTTGATATTCAATAGAAAAACCTCTAAACTTGCATGCATGGGAGTTGAATGAATTAGAATAGGTTAAACTCCCATAATACATTTCTTTTAGGGCTTAAAATGACATAGTATAGGAGTTAAAAGCATGGGAGATTACAATATTTCCCCTGAGAATCGGGTAGAATTTCCACAACTAGGCACCCCGACGGTACCCGTGATGGGCCGTCACACTCCTGACGGTCCGTCATTCATGACATCGCCCTAAACCTATAAGGTCGGCCAAAATCTCCTTCTGACAGTACAAGTGACGGGCCGTCATGACTCTGACGGTCCATCAGGTCTACCGTCACCCCAGAGTTTGGAAAATTTTCCTTCGATGTCTAAACTGACGATCCGTTGCTACTCTAACGACCATCACTAGCACTGCCAGGTCCGTGACAATATGTCAGCCACGCCGTCAAACCTGAACATCACCAGTGACGGTTCATCGCCTTCCTAACGACCATCACTTGCGCCGTCAGTGAAATGATGGTTCATCAGTAACGCCGTCACTCCCTTCACAGACTTGCAATTTCAGTTATTTTCCTTCATCAAGCTATTTCGAGGTATGAGGTGTTACAATATCTCCCCCTTGGAACATTCATCCTTGAATATTGATTTAAAACTTGATGGAGAGCTAAGGGAGGGAAATACAACTCAAAAATTGAGCAATTTTAACTAAAACTTACGGAGAAACTGACTCCGGACTGAAATACATGACTTAACTAAACTCACAAAACATACATGCATACAAGGACATGAAAGAAACTTAGAGACATGAACTCGACATGAGACTGAATAGAGTACTAGGGAGGAAATTGATACCTCAAGCTAGAACTGAGCAGGAAGGGAAAGGATGTGGGTATCTAGCCTTTATATCTGCTTCGGCTTCCCATGTAGCTCCCTCAACATGCTGATTTCTCCACAATACTTCATGAAAGCTACTTTCTTATTCCTCAACTTTCGAACCTAACGATCAAGGATCTCCACCAGAACCTCCTCATAGGTAAGACTATCCTTCACACCTATATTATCCACCGAAACAACTAAGGTCAGGTCACCGAGGTACTTCTTTAACAGAGATACATGAAAAACTAGATGCACTGAAGCTAACTCCGAGGGTAACTCCAACTCATAGGCCACCTTGCCAACACATATCACAATCTTTTATGGGGAAACATATCAGGGACTAAGTTTCCCTTTCTTTCTAAAGCTCATCACTCCCTTCATGGGAGATACCTTCAAAAACACCTAATTATCAACTTCAAACTCAAGTTCTCTCTGTCTAACATCTATGCATAAGTATTCTGATGACTCTGAGCTATTTTCAGCCTTTCTCTAATAATTTGAACCTTCTCCATGGCCTCGTGAACAGAATCTAGACCGATCAACATAGCCTCACCTACCTTAAACCATTGAATAGGCGATCTACATCTCCGCCTATAAAGAGACTCAAATGGAGCCATTTGGATGCTAGAGTGGTAGTTTTTGTTGTAAGATANTGAAATCAATAACACATGCCCTCAACATATCCTCAAGGGTATGAATGGTCCATTCGGCCTGACCATTTGTCTGTGGGTGAAAAGTTGTCCTAAGATTGATCTGAGTACCAAGTACCTTCTGAAATGATCTCCAAAACTGGAAGGTAAATTGAGTACCTCTATCTGAAATGATGGATACGGGAACTCCATGCCACCGAACTAACTCCCAAATGTATAATCTAGCATAGTCCTCAGTTGAATCGATAGTCTTGACCGGTAAGAAATGAGCTGCCTTAGTCAACCTGTCTACAACCACCCAAATAGAGTCTCACTGTTGGCGAGTACGAGGCAAACCTATAATGAAGTCCATATTGATCTCTTCCCACTACCATGTAGGGATACTGATGTCTTGTAGCATACCTCTAGGTCTCTAATGCTCCACTTTCAGTTATTGACAGTTCGGACACTTAGCCACAAACTCTTCTATGTTCTTCTTCATTCCATTCCACCAATAAACATCCCATAGGTCTCGGTACATCTTTGCGGCACCTGGATGTATAGAATATCAGGAACCATAATCCTCATGAAACATCCTTTTCCTCAAATCATCAACACTCGAAACACATAAATGACTTTGATATCAAAGCACATTATCTGCCCCTTGGGAGAAGACCTCCACCTTCTTATTTTGAACCACATCCTTCAACTTCACTATGATAGGATCCTCATCTTACCTAGCCTTGACCTCAGTCACCAAAGAGGATTCTGAACCATTCTGAACACTAACACCACCATGTGTTGAATCCATGAGGTGAACCCCTAATCGTGCAAGCTAATGCACATCCTTCACAAACTCTTTCCTTCCATCTTACACATGAGAAACACTCTCCATGGACAGTCTGCTAAGGGCATCCGCCACTCTATTGGACTTTCCCGTATGATAAATGACACTCATGTCATAGTCCTTGAGCATCTCTAACCATATTTTTTGTCGCAAATTCAAATCCTTCTGGGTGAACATGTACTGTAGGCTCGTGTGGTCAGTAAACACATCTACATAGACCCCATATAAGTAGCGTCTTCAAATATTCAATGTGAACACCACGGTTGCCAATTCTAGGTCATGCGTTGGGTAGTTATTTTCATGAGTCTAGAGGCATAAGCAATGATCTTACCATGCTGCATTAACAAACAACCTATACCAAACCTAGAGGCATCACAATACACAACAAATCTATCTGTGCCATCGGGTAGGGTCAATACTAGGCAGTAGTGAGTCGAGTATTTAACTTTAGAAAACTCTTCTCACAGGCATTCGACCACTGAAATTTGACTTTATTCTGGGTCAACTTAGTCAATGGTGCTACAATGAATGAAAATCCTTCAACGAACCTCTTGTAATAGCCAGCTAAACCCAAGAAACTCCTGATATCCGAGGGACTAACTGGTTTAGGACAATTCTTTACCGCCTCTATCTTTAGAGAGTCCACCTGCACACCTTCACTTGACACCACATGACCCAAAAATGTTACCAAAGACAACCAAAACTTACACTTACTGAATTTAACAAACAGCTGGTGATCCTTGAGAACTTGTAGCACAATCCTCAAATGAACGACAGGCTCCTCCTCGCTACGAGAGTATATGAGGATGTCATCTATGAAGACAATCACGAACATGTCCAAATAAGGCTTGAATACCCTATTCATCAGATCCATAAAAGCTATAGGAGCATTCGTTAGTCCAAACAACATAACTAAAAACGCATAATGACCATACCGAGTCATGAAGGTTGTCTTCAGAATGTCACTCTCCCTAGCTGTGAGCTGATGATACCCAGATCTTAGGTCTATCTTTGAGAAGCACTTGGCACCTTGGAGTTGGTCAAACAGGTCATCAATTATGGGGAGAGGATACATGTTCGTGATTGTGACCTTGTTCAACTATCGATAGTCAATGCACATATGAAGAGACCCATCCTTCTTTCATACAAAGAGAACTGGTGCACCCTAGAGGGATTTGCTAGGTCTGATGAAACCCTTGTCTAGGAGATCCTTCAATTATTCTTTCAACTCTTTTAGCTCAGCTAGAGCCATTCTGTAAGGAGGAATAGATGTAGGTTGCATATCTGGAAGAAGATCAATACCAAAGTCAATCTCCCTCTCGGGAGGGTCTCTAGGTAGATCATCTGGGAACACCTCCAGGTACTCACACACTATAGGAAATGACTAGAGGGTTGGGGTTTCGGACGTTTCATCCTTAATCCGAACTAGGTGGTACACACAATCCTTGGAAATCAGCTTTTTGACCTTAAGGTAGGAAAGAAAGCGACCTACAGGCATAGTTGAACTACCCTTCCATTCTAGGACTGACTCACCCAAAAATCAAAACTCTACCATACGAGTTCTACAATTCACAGAGACATAACATGCATGCAACCAATTCATGTCAAAGATAACATCAAAATCATTCATGTCTAACTCTATCAGATTGGCTGAGGTGACTTTCTGAAGGATTGTGATAGGATAATTTTTGTATACCATCGAGTTATAACTGAGTCACCGACTGGAGTAGAGACTTAGAAGGGTTCTGATAGGGATTTGGGACTAACTCCAAAACTAATAGAAACATAAGGCATCACAAAATATAAAGTATCCCATGTATATAACAATGCATACACATCAAGATGGAATGCTCGCAACATACCAGTAACCACATCTTAGGATACCTCCTGCTCCTAACGAGATAAGATGGCATAAACCCTCTTCTAACACTAACCACCACATGCACTAGTGGATGCACCCTTCTGAGCTGAGCGTGCTGGGGGAGCTTCTGAACTGGTGGCTTGGTCATGGACCCTACTAGAACCCTATCTAGCTGAAGGGCAATCACTCAGCATGTATCCAGGATTCTTGCATTGTACTACCCCTAAAGTTCCTAAGATCAAACCCAAGAGTTAAAAAGGAGAAAGTAGGAAAACCTGCACCAGGTCATAGAACGGATCATCTAGTGACTCATGGTGTGACCTAATGGGTCGTTAAGTGACCCGTTAGGAGGATCCAGTTTTAAAGAAGTCTTACTAGTGGCGACGAGTGGAGGAATTACTCATCACATGACTCAACGAGTCATTAGTATGGTGTTAAGTGCACAGCAAATGTTGTAGACTAGGTGATCTAACAGGTTAAGGAATGAGTCATGGTGTCACTTCACGACTCGTTAGGTGGCTCGTTATCAAGATGCCCAGTGATCGGGATGAAAGAAAGTAACGAGTTGTCGTCCACCTAACAACTCATCAAATGACCCATTGGTTGAGAAATTTCAGTAAATGAGGATTTTTTCAGTGAAGATGATGAGAAAGGACCACGAGCTGTTAGTGACCCAACGACTCGTTAAGTCCCTCGTGGTGACTGGTAGCGTCACTTTTCCTGCGAATTTAGTAAGGGTGTTTTCATAAATCCTAATCTCCTAAGCCCTTAATTATGTTGTTTTAAGCTGTGTTAGGAGGGTTTTAAGAGGGGTTAAGATATTCTAACAATTCCCCTCCCATGCATGCAAGCCTAGACCCCTCCATTTAAGATCAAGCTTAGAATTTTTCAAATTCCTTTCAAAATCCTTTGGACTTTCTAGGGAAAGTGAAGATTAGATTCTTCCAAGATTATGAGGCCATGAATGAGGATTTCTTTCACCCTCATACTCATAATTCTTCTCAATTT
Organism: Datura stramonium; assembly: GCA_018107945.1. Classification (NCBI taxonomy): domain Eukaryota; kingdom Viridiplantae; phylum Streptophyta; class Magnoliopsida; order Solanales; family Solanaceae; genus Datura; species Datura stramonium. Next base: position 84,907 of record JACEIK010005321.1, read on the forward strand.
CATGAATCAAGTCTTAATTCAAATCATGATCTAAAATGGATTTCAATCTAATTTCATAGACTTCTTACAAATTATTTATGGGTTGATTCCCTCTATGTTTTAAAGTATGTTTGATGATTAATGGGAACATTTTATACATGTTTTGATTACAAATTCATGAGTTCAAGTTTTAGAAGACTTTTTCCCAATTATGCAAGTTTATGTAAAAGTATAGTTTACGATTGATGATTTCAAGTATGATGAAATATATAGAATGTATGGATGTTTACAAAATACCCATATATATATTTATGATTTTATTTATGAATCCTATTTCATGCAAGCATGAATTTTAAGATTTGGGCAAGCCCACTCAAGTTAAGCAAGATATCAGGATTTATCTAAAGATAATAAGTTCAGTTACCTCAAGATTTGGAGTCAAGACTCCCCTTATGTTAAGATCTAAGCTATGTTTTGATATATGATTATATGAGAATTATATATGTTTTGGGAGTATTGTCTAGCACCGAGTAGGATAGGGGTAAGGTTCCCCGGTCTCATAAACTACGCGTCCATGTAGGTATACTTTGGGGCCTCTCAAGAGAGCGTTTTCACCGACCAAGGGGATACCGTGATATCATACATTACCTAATCCTTCGCCGTTTAAAGACTTAGGATATACCTTCTCCCCGTGGGCAAGACGTGGGATCATTATGCTACATTAGGTTGTTGACTTCTCCCGATTGGTCTTGTATGCCCCGCAAATAGAGGCGGTACAGATGAGGGAGAGGGAGAGAGAGGCCAAGAGGGCCAGGACAAATTGTTTTGGGTTTTTCCAGCAGAGTTCTAGTGGTGGGCATCATCATCTGTCTCATCAGAGATCATCATCTCTAGTGCCGTCATCAGCTAGTGTGCGATTTAGATCTAGGCGCAAATTGAGGGGGAGAACATCAGGCTCCAGAGGCTAGGGGAGTTGGTCAGGAGAGCCTAGAATTCCATTTTGCGGCAAGTGTGGCAGGAAGCATCCCAGGAAGTGCCTAGCAGGTTCAGGTGTGCGTTTCAAGTGTGGGAAGCACGGACATTTTCTCAGAGACTGCCCTTCAGTCAGACAGGGCCATGGTAGAGATTGTGACCCAGTTATCAGTTTAGCACCACCACCAGCACGCTTAGCTTAGCAAGGTGCATCCACTAGTGCAGGTGGTGGTCAGCATCAAAACAGGTTTTATTCCCTCTCATCACATCAGGAGCAGGAGGTCTCCCCAAATATGGTCACTAGTATATTATATTTTGTGATGCCCTATATTGCTAATAGTTTTGGATTCTGTCCCAAAATCCTATGAGAACCTTTCTTAGTCTCTACTCTAGTCGGTGACTCAATTATAGCTCGATGAGTATACAGAAATTGCCTTATTACAGTCCTTCAGAAAGTCACCTCAGTCAATCTAGTAGAGTTATACATGACTGATTTTGACGTTATCTTTGGTATGGATTGGTTGAATGCATGTTATGCCTTAGTGAATTGTAGAACCCATATGGTAGAGTTCTATTTTCCGGGTGAGCCAATCCTAGAATGGAAGGGTAGTTTAGCAGTGCCTGTAGGTCACTTCATTTCCTACCTTAAGGCCAGAAAGATGATTTCTAAGGGTTGCGTGTACCATCTAGTTCAGGTTAGGGATGCTACGTCCGAAACCCCGGCTCACCAGTCAGTCCCTATAGTGTGTGAGTATCTAGAGGTTTTCTCGTATGATGGTTCTGGCTGAGCTAAAGGAGTTGAAAGAATAGTTGAAGGATCTCTTGGATAAAGGATTCATCAGACCTAGAAAGTCCCTGTGGGGCACACTAGTTCTCTTCATTCAAAAAAAGGATGGGTCTCTTCGAATGTACATTGACTATCGGCAATTGAACAAGGTTACAATCAAGAAAAAGTTTCCCCTCCCCATAATTGATGACTTCTTTGACCAACTTCAGGGTGCTACGTTCTTCTCTAAGATACACCTTAAATCCGGGTATTATAAGCTTGGAGTTAGGGAGAGTGACATTCTGAAGACAACTTTCAGGACTCGGTATAGTCACTATGAGTTGGTAGTTATGTCTTTTGGACTAACGAATGCTCTTCAAGCTTTTACAAATTTTATGAACAGGGTGTTTCAAGACGTATTTAGACATGTTCGTGATTGTCTTCATAGACAACATTCTTATATACTCTCGAAGCGAGGAAGAGAATATCGCTCATTTGAGGATTGTGCTACAAACTCTCAAGGATCGCCAACTGTTTGCTAAGTTTAGCAAGTTTGAGTTTTGGTTGGACTCAGTAGCATTTTTGGGTCATGTGGTGTCAAGTGAGGTGTGCAGATAGACTCTCAAAAGATAGAAGCTGTAAAGAATTGGCCTAGACCAGTTAGTCCTTTGGATATTAGGCTATCTGAAATAATGGATAATGATACCCCATGAAGTCTGACCAANCCTGCCTTACATTGTTAATAAGGATAGACTCTCAAAAGATAGAAGCTGTAAAGAATTGGCCTAGACCAGTTAGTCCTTTGGATATTAGGAGTTTCTTGGGTCTACCTAACTATTACAGGAGGTTTTTTAAAGGATTTTCATCCATTTCTACACCGATTGAAAAAGCTAACCCAAAAGAAAGTCAAATTTTAATGGTCGGATGCCTATGAGAAGATTTTTTAGGAGTTAAAGACTCGACTCACTTCATCCCTGGTGTTGACCCTACTTGAGGATACAGATGGATTTGTTGTGTATTTTGATGCCTCTAGGGTCGGTCTTGGTTGTGCGTTGATGCAGCATGGTAAGGTCATTGTGTATGCTTCTAGACAGCTTAAGACTCATGAGAAGAATCATCCAACGCATGACTTGGAATTGGTAGCAGTGGTGTTCGCATTGAAGATTTGGAGGCACTACTTGTATGTGGATATGTTTATAGACTACAAGAGCCTGCAGTATGTGTTCACTCAAAAGGACCTGAATTTGCGACAACGAAGGTGGCTAGAGCTTTTGAAGGACTATGACATGAGTATCCTTTATCATCTGGGCAAGGACAATGTGGTGGATGCTCTTAGTAGGTTGTCCAAGGAGAGTTTTTCTCATGTAGGCGATGGCAAGAAGGAGTTGGTAAAGGATGTTCATTGACTTGCGGCTAAGGGTTCACCTTGTTGACTTAAAGGATGGTGGTGTCATTATTCAGAACTATTCAGAATCCTCTATTGTGATTAAGGTCAAGTTTAGGCAAGATGAGGATCCTATTTTGGTGAAGTTGAAGGAAATGGTTCAGAACCAGAAGGTGAAGGTCTTCTCCCAAGAGGGAGATGGTGTTCTTCATTATCAGGGTCATTTATGTGTTCTGGGTGTTGACAACTATAAAGATAAGATGTTGAGTGAGGCTTATGGCTCTCGGTATTCTATCCACCCAGGTGCCACCAAGATGTACCGTGACCTACGGGAAGTCTACTAGTGTAATGGCAGAAAGAAGGATATAGCAGTGTTTGTGACTAAGTGTCCGAATTGTCAGCAAGTGAAAGTGGAGCATCAAAGTCCAGGAGGCATGCTACAAGACATAAATATCCCCACTTGAAAGTGGGAAGATATCAATATAGATTTCATCATAAGGTTACATCGCACACATCGACAGTATGACTCTATTTGGGTGGTTGTAGATAGATTAACTAAAGCAGCCGATTTTCTACCATCAAAACTACCGACTCAGTGGAAGGTAATGCTAAATTGTACATTCAGGAGTTAGTTCGGTTGCATGAAATTTCCTTTTCCATCCTTTTAGATAGAGGTACTTAGTTTACCTCATAGTTTTGGAGACTGTTTCAGAAGGGACTTGGTACTCAGGTCAAGCTTAGCATAACTTTTCGCCCACAGACAGATGGTTAGTCTGAGGCGGACCATTCAGAGTCTCAAGGATATGTTGAGAGCATGTGTGATTGACTTCAAAGGTAGTTGGGATGATCATTTACCTCTTATCGAGTTATCTTACAACAAAAGCTACCACTCTATCATCCAAATGGCTCCATTTGAGTCTCTTTATGGGCGGAGATGTAGATCGCCTATTCAATGGTTTGAGGTAGGTGAGGCTACATTGATATGGCCAGATTCAGTTCATGAGGCTATGGAGAAAGTTAATCTTATAAAGGAAAGGCTGAAAACATCTTAAAGTCATGAAAAGTCATATACTAATGTGAGGAGGAGAGAACTCGAGTTCGAAGTTGATGATTGGGTGTTTTTGAAGGTGTCACCCATGAAGAGGGTGATGAGGTTATAAAATAAGGGGAATCTTAGTCCCAGATATTTTGGTCCCTATAGGATTGTGAGACATACTGGCAAGGTTTCCTATGAGTTGGAGCTACCAGCGGAGTGGGCTTCGGTTCATCTAGTTTTCCATGTATCATTGTTGAAAAAGTGCATTGGAGATCTGAATTTAGTTGTTTCAGTGGAGAGCATAGATGTGAAGGATAGTCTTAGCTATGAGGAGGTACCGGTTGAGATCCTTGATTATCAGGTTCGGAAGTTGAGGAACAAAGAAGTAACTTCAATGAAAGTCTTATGGAGGAATCAGCTTGTTGAAGGAGCTACGTGGCTAATGGCTTGATACCCGCATTTATTCTCTTGAGACTCAGTTCCAGCATGAGGTATCAGTTTCCTCCTTAGTACTCCATGTAGTTTCATGTCAAGTTCATGTCTATCGGTCCTTTTCATGTCAGTGCATGTATGTGTGATTCATGAATCCAATTCAGTTATGAATATCAGTCTAGAGATAGTTACTCCGCCAATTTTCAACTTCAGATATTCAATATATGGAATTGCAGTTCCTTCCCCAGCTATTCAGTATGTTTACTCACATTTGAGGATGGATGTTCCCGAGGAGAGATATTGTAATACCCCAAAATTACCTAAGATCAAACCCCAAGGTTGAAATGAAGAAAGCAGGAAAACCTGCACCAGGTCACAGAACGAGTCATCTAGTGACTCATGGTGTGACCTAATGGGTCGTTAAGTGACCCGTTAGGAGGAGCAAGTTTTGAAGAAGTCTAACCAAGGGCAATAGGTCGAGGTCGCGTGACTTAACGAGTCATTAGTGTGGTTGTTAAGCATGCAAAGGAAGTTGTAGACCAGGAGATCGAACGGGTTGAGGAACGAGTCGTGGTGTCACTTCATGACTCATCAGGTGGCTAGTTATTAGGATTCCCAGTGATCAGGACGAAAGGAAGTAACGAGTCATCGTGCACCTAATGAATTGTCAAATGACCTTTAGAGTGAGGAAGTTTAGTAAATGAGGATTTTTCCAGTGAAAATGATGAGAGAGGACCACGAGTCGTTAGTGACTCAACGATTCGTTCAGTCCCTCGTGGTGACTGGCAGTGTCATTTTTCCTACGAATTTAGTAAGGATATTTTTATAAATCCTAAGATCTTAATACCTTAACTACATCGTTTTAAGCTCTGTGAGGAGGGTTATAAGAGGGATTAAGCATATTCTAACCATTCCCCTCCTGTGCATGCAAGCCTAGACCCCTCTATTTAAGATCAAGCCTAGAATTTTCCAAATTCCCTTCAAAATCCTTTGGATTTTCTAGGGCAGCTGAAGATTAGATTCTTCCGGGATTGTGAGGCCATGAATAAGGATTTCTTTCACCCTCTTGCTCATAATTCTTCTCAATTTCATGAAGCAGGTCTCAATTCAAATCATGATCTAAAATGGATTTCAATCTAATTTCATAGACTTCTTACAAATTACTTATGGGTTGATTCCCTCTATGTTTTAAAGTATGTTTCATTATTAATTGGAAGATTTTATACATGTTTTGATTACAAATTCACGAGTTCAAGTTTTAAAAGACTTTTGCGTAATTATGCAAGTTTATGTAAAAGTCTAGTTTATGATTGATGATTTCAAGTATGATGAAATATATAGAATGTATGGATGTTCACAAATTACCCATATATNATATATATATATGATTTTATTTATGAATCCTATTTCATGCAAGCATGAATTTAAAGATTTGGGCAAGCCCACTCAAGTTAAGAATGATTTCATGATTTACCCAAGGCTAATAAGTTTAGTTACCTCTATATTTGGAGTCAAGACTCCCCATATGTTAAGATCTAAGATTTGTTTTGATATAAGATTATATGAGCATTATATATGTTTTGGGAGTAGTGTCTAGCATCGAGTAGGCTAGGGGTTCCAAAGTTACCCGGTCTCATAAACTACGCGCCAACGTAGGTATACTTTTGGGCCTCTCAAGAGAGTGTTTCTCCCTCCCAACGGCACACCGTGATATCACACCTTACCTAATCCTTCAACCTAGAAAGGATTAATATGGCCCTCCTCCACGTGGGAAAGATGTGGGATCATCATTGTCCCGACCCGAACATAGGGCCGGATCAAGACACGGGACAAGGAACCCCGAGGGACTCCAAGTTGATCCATGGCATGAACATACATCTAATGCAATGACCAAAATGGAAGATCAACATGAATAACATAACGGTAGTCCAAACATAATATGAAATCTGAGAGACATCACATGAGTTTAAAGATGAATATAAACTATGCCCGAGAAAGCCTCTAACACTGATGAGTTGATGGAATAAGACCCACAACTAACTCTCTAAAATTGAAACTGAAAATACAAGATAGCTGATAAAAGATGATCCCCGGGAGATGAGGACTCACCAACTGAGACGGGCTGCTAAATTCGGAAAGGATGGCTAGGGCTGAGGCTGAGTCTGAGTACTGGAGCCTGTATCATAAAATGATACGGCATAGAGTATGTGGTCAGTACGTGGAATGTACTAAGTATGCAAGGTAAGTAAAATGAACAATTTAAAATACATAAAATTTCATAAGAGTAGGACAGCATGATCGTAATATAAATACCATAATGTAAACATAAGGCTCAAGGTTTTCAAAACATTCATAAATTACCCATAATCAAAATCATAAGAGAAAAGCTTTATTGAACATGACTTGAGCCAAAGGGCATAATCATAAACATGCATAAATCATGAGGAACAGTGAGAGATTCTTATAATCGACATACCCCATATGAGCACACATGGAGCTCGACCTGTAAACCCCTTGTCAGGAGGATGTTCGTACCTTGCCAAGGGTAGAACCAGGAAAAATGTGTGATATAACTCATGAAAGGCCCATTCGGGCAAAGGGGACAGTCTCAAGGGAGGTCCCATCATGACCTACAGTGGCACATAGTTCTGAGACTCAGGGAAAAACCTGGGCCCCGAACCTACTCGGTGTTAAATACTACTCCCAATATATATATTTCTCATTGGATAATATACATGAAATTTATGGACTAGTTAAATTATGATAATCATAAGAATGCTTGAAAATACGTGAACTAGCCATGAAATAAGGCCTGTGAGCCGGCCATAGTCATAAATCATAATTCATAAGGTTCATGCATACATGAAAAACATGTATATAGTTGATATTCATAAATTCATGATGAGCATTTGAGAGAAATCATACCATAAGTCATAAATCATAATAGGTTAATGAACATCAACATCAAGGTAGAATCATAACTTGAACTTTCATAAAACATGCATAATTGGGCATAGTTTTGTAGAGATTTAAATCCATAAATTTATAATTGTAATAGTTGTAAAATCTTTCCATGATTCATAAAAAATGAATTTATACATGAGAGGAATTAACCCATAGGTAGATCATAAGGATTTCATAAGAATTGGGATAAAACCCATAGAATTATCAATAGAATTTCATGAATTAGGGAGAGATTGGGAATGGGTGTGAACAAATTCACCCATTCATAACCCTACATACATGAAATGGACTAATTTCACCACTCCCTTAATTGCCCAAAGAAGAATTGAGGAAAAACTTGAAGGAACTAAGCTTGATCACCTCCTTAGCTATCTAAATTTGCATGCATGAGTAGGAATAGTCTATAATGAACTTGACTCTCTTAATACTCATTGTTCATAGCTTAAAATGACGTAGTTTAGGCCTTAGGATCATAGGAATTATAGATAAGCCCTTACTAAATTCGCAGAAAATAACTGACTGTTAGTCCCCACGAGGGACTGGACGAGTCATCGTCCAAGACCACGACTCATGGCCACCAATCTTCGGGTACACTGGCAACATTTCACCAGGGCTCATCACGGGACACTGCATGAGTCGTTATTAGTTACCACGACTCGTGGTCACCACTCAAAGTCTTCACTGCCCAAAAACCACAAACTCTTAGCCAATCCTGACCATGGCTGACTCAACGAGTCGTGGGGTCTGACCATGACTCGTGGTCATGCCTGTGGTGATTTCAAATAAAAAATATCCAAACTCAAGTCCAGCACCTCACCATGAGTAACTTTACGACTCGTGGTCTACCCCATGGGTCACAAAACGTGTCGTTTTGTGACCTGGAGAAGAATTTCCAGTTTTCTCTGTTTCAACTCCCAGGTCTGACCTTAGGGTTTTCGGGGGATTACAATCATGGGATCATACATGGTGGTTGTCAGTTAAGACGAGTCTCCCATTGTTCCTCATGATTTCAATAATGCATACACTATGATATATGATATCATATTTTCAGCAGGTTTGATCCAAGGATAAGTTTATGAGCTTTTACCTATGTTTTCATATAGCAATACATACAAATTTATTTTTAGATTTGGGTAATTTGACTCAGTATGAGATCCAGTTTATGTCTATTCATGTTTTCAGATATTAGCATGCAGTCTTTACTCTTGGAATCTTATGAGTTATGATGTATATGAATTCAGTTTACATTTACTCATCCTGTTTTACTTACATTGCATACTCAGTACATTTCAAGTATAAACTGCATACTATATGTTGTATGTTTCATGATACAGGTCCTAGTGATCAGATTCAATTCCACCGTTAGCTAGTTCTCGTAGCTTAGTCTTGTTCTCTCGTAGGTGAGTCCTCATCCTTCGAGGACCTTCATCTTGTTGAGTTGTGTACTTTCATTTTTTTGGAATTTCAGTGAGCTAGTTGGGGATGTTGTCCCATCAGCCCGTCAATTATTTTAGAGTTTTTTCGGATAATGTGTAGAAAATCAACTTGTCATTATTAACTATGTTTGGTTGATGTATATTCAGACTTCCGCTATTTTAGAATTCAGTCATCTACTTTTCTTATGTTGATCTTAGTTATCATGTTCATGTCATGGGTTAACTTGGAGTCATTTATGGTTCTAGGTTTCGTGTCTTGATCCCGGCCTATGTTTGGGTCGTGACACGCACCCAAAACATGCACCTGAACCTGATAAGCACTCTCTGATGTGCCTCCTACCATATCTTCTAAAAATCGGGATGCTAGGCTTTATTGACATGCTCCCCTAACCTCGAGATGCTAATGACCGTACCCTATGCTCACGACTAGATCGGGATGGCACACTGACTGATGACAGCACTGGGGCTGATGACCTCTTTTGGGAAAATCCAAAGCTGCCTGTCCTAGCTCTCGTGTCCTCTCTCTCCCTTTCTTTCATCTTATCCACCTCAATCTGCTGGGCATATATCACCAATCGGGAGAAATCAATATCACTATTCAGCATTATCATCCTATACTCCTTGACCGGCGAATTTGACACTCCATACACAAATATGTTCATATGGGCTCTCTAATCCGTAACCATCTCCAGTGCATACTTGGATAGATGGGTGAACTCCAAGGCGTACTCCTGCACAGTCATATTGTTCTGCCTTAAGTTGACGAACTCTACCGCCTTTGCCTCTCTCAACTCCCCAGGGAAGAATATTTCTAAGAAGGCAGTCATGAACTCATCCCAGCCCACGGGAACTGAGCCCACTTCTCTACCGTATTTCCACTAACGGTACCAAGTATAAGCAACCCACTTCAACTGATAGAAGGCTATGTCTGCACTCTCTTCACCTGTCACCCCCATAATCTGGGTGATCTTCTGGATCTCCTCAAGAAACTCATGTGGGTCCTCATCCACTCTTGACCCAAGGAATTCAGGTGGGTTTATCCTGAGGAAATCCCGAACTCGAGCTGCCTCTGCGCTCCCATTCTGAGGGACATGGGCCACTACTTACTGATTGACCTGAGCAGTCAAAGCCTATGCTAATATTTGGAATGTCGCCCTAAACACGGCATGAGAGACCTACTCGGGCAAAGGACTTGTTGGTGCTGGCAAGGCTTATTGATGCTTAGCCTCATTTCCATTGCCATGACCATTTTCATTTACGTTCTGTCTTCCATTTATACGGCATGGAGGCATGATTCTGCAAACACGTATAGCACGAGTTAGAAGGATAGAGAGATACTTCATCGCACGACATAGAGTACGAAAGAAGGGAAATTTCCTAAAACGTCTTGTAGCCTATTCCTCTTAAGTATGGCGCACTTCACACCCATGAAAAAGACTCTTCTTAATGCGGCTTTCAGACACCCTAGGACATTCTAAACCTTTGCTTTGATACCATATTTGTCACGACCCGAACATAGGTCCGGACCGAGACACGAAACCCAGAACCATGAATGGCCCCAAGTCGACCCATGGAATGAACATGACAGCTATAGAGCATTATATCAAGTTTAATATGATACTTAAACATAAATAAGAGAAAGTCTGAATAATAAACGTCTAGCCAACGGTAATATCATAACAATGAGTCTAAAGCTGAATATACAAATCTATGTTCTGAAAAGCCACTACTCACTGACGAGATGTTGGGACAAGCCTCCAGCTATATCTAAGTCTAAAACAAACTAACATACCAATACTGAAAGATAGATTCCCTCGGAGGATGAGGACCCACCCAAAGCTGGGTCTGAACTAGAGCGAGGGTAGGACTAACGCCGACTGAGTCTTATTGCTAGGACCTGTATCATGAAATGATACAGCATAGAGTATGTGGTAAATACTAGGAATGTACTGAGTATGTAAGTTAAGTAAAATAGGTTGACTAGGTATAATTGAAATCATGCACAAAACATAAATCATAAGATTACGAGAGTAAGGACTGCATGCGGATATAATAAAACATGTACAGACCGAAAGATTAAAATAGAATATCATGGCTTGCCATAGCTTAAATCATAAATAAAAGCTTATAAACAAAATATTGGGTCAAACCTGCTGAAAACATAATTTCATAAATCATGATCATGCATAAATGAAATCATGAGGAACGATGGGTGACTCGTCATATAACTAACACCATCACGATAGAGTTTACGTGATGCCCCAACTATCACACTCAGTTGGGCAGGGTCGTCCAAAACCTTGCCAGGACTAAGGACGCTACCATGATATCAATATCAAGCTGAAGGCCCCTTACGAGCTGGAGAAAACTCTCTTGAGTGACCTCAATATATACAAACCTATGTTGGCGCATAGTTCTGAGACCAAGGAACCTTGGACCCCAAGCCTACTCAGTGTTGGACACTGCTCTTAAAACATGCATAGTACTCCCATAATTTTTCAATAAAGCTGATATCATATCTACATGCATAGTCTGAAATCTAAACTTGGGGAGTCTTGACTCCAAAACATATCATAAGAAGTAGTGGGAGTCTTGACTCCAAAACATATGATAAGTTGATCCTAGTAGCCTTGGCTAAATCATGAAAACATACTTAACTTGAGCGGCCTTTCCCAAATCCTAAAATCATGCATACTTGTAATAGACTTCATAAGTTAAAATCATAGATTCATACATGGGACATTTGCAAACATTCAATAATACTATATATCTCCTCATACTTCAAATCATAAATTATAAACTAGACTTTTTCATGAACTTGCATAATTGGGCAAACTCTTCTAAAACATGAACTCATAAATTTATAGTCAAAATAGATATAAGATCTGCCCATGAATGTTAAAATATACTTTGAAACATGAAGCAAATTGACCCATAAATAAATCGTAGGGAATTTTATAAAATTAGAATAAAACCCCATAGGATCATAAACTTGATTTAAGACTTGAATTCATCAATTTGAGGAGAAATATGGGCATGAGAATGAAAGAAAACTCTCATTCATAGTCATATGTACCTGGGTAAACTAATTTCAACTTTTCTTTGAAAGTCCAAGAGATTAGGAGAGGAATTAGGGAAGTTCAAGCTTGATCTTCAATGGAAAAACCTCTAAACTTACATGCATGGGACTTGAATGAATTAAAATAGGTTAAACTCACTTAATACACTTATTTCAAGGCCTAAAACAACGTAACATAGGAGTTAAAAGCATGGGAGATTAAAAAATTTCCCCTGAGAATCGGACAAAATTTCCACAACTGGGTACCCCGACGGTACTTGTGACGAGCCGTCACACTCCCGACGGTCCATCATTCATGTTGTTGCCCTAAACCGATGAGGTCGGCCAAAATCTCCTTCTGACAGTACATGTGATAGGCCATCACTCCATGCATCACACCTGTAATTTCAATTATTTTTCTTCATCGGGATATTCCAAGGTCTGAGGTGTTATAGAGACCTTTGAACCTGGTAAATTTTTCATTTTTAGGAGCAGTTTTAATTTTTTAGGAGAAGAAAAGGCTTTTTCTGACGATGGATGGTTGACGACCGTCTTGACATTTTTTAAAATTATTTTTAGATTCGAAAGAAAAATCACCACTTGTGTTCTCTTTGACATTTCACTTAGAAGCTAAGCTAGAGGTATTGAAGTGGTCATCTTAATTGTAAAAGTGAGAATACCATCAAAGGCACATAAAGTTCTTTAACTTGACTCAAGACACTCTTAGGGCTTAATAATGAAAACTGTCATTCAATTTGATTGTATGAATGTATAGCTATAGGAAACCAACTGGATTGTTAATGTCGTGTGAGGTGAGCCTAATTGTTGTGTTTTGTACATAATGTGGCATATAGAACTTGCCTTAGTGTATATAGGATGGCTGGTTGTTAAAGAGTTAAGAGATGATTAAGGAATTTCTTTGAAAAAAGCCATTTTTCCATGTTTGTTTTACCTTCCTGAACATTTTTCCTAGTTAACCCCCTTGAGCCATATGCTTGAATTTTCTTCTTTGCCACAAAAGAAGCTTATCCCATTTGTTGTGTGACCTTCAGAATTTTTTATCCAAAGATTGTCTTAGGCACTTACGGAGTTAAGAATGAAAAATCCACTGAAGTAAAAAAAGTTAAGGGAAAGAAAAGAAAGAAAAATGTATGGATGATAAGAAGAGGAAAGAGAAGAGGGGTGCCCACAAAAGATGTTGTCTACTTAATGCTAGAGCATTCATAAAATATTTTAATGGTTGACTATTTTTGTTGAACTGCTAAGAAAAAACTAGCAGTCAAGTAGTGATCAAAGGGGCATAAAAAGAAAAGAAAAAGGGTGAGTAGAATGAAAGGTAAAAATAAAGGAGAAAGTGGTGGAAAGAAAGATGAAAAATGTCTTAAAAGTTCTTAGGACTGGTAGTCACTATCAAAGAAAATCATTCCTACTCGTCTCTTAGCCGACATTACAACCAAGAAAAGTCGCTGTGATCTTCATCTCTTGGAAATAGCTAAGTAGACTAAGTGTACATGAAGGGCAAGCTTATGGTATGCAACATATGTATGATACATCATTTGTGAGCGTGAGTATCCCTTGCTTATTATGTTTCATGTTTTGCATTGATAATTTGAGAGAGGAACATCACTAAAAGTGAGGGACACAAGATGTCTAAGTCGGTGTACTATATGTGGCATATTTCATACTTAATCATATTGGCCTTGTATTGAAAAGATAAGTCAGTTATAAAAGTTGTGTAGTCTTGAATATGAAAACTCTGTATGTGTTTGATGTGAATCGCTATAAGCTGATGAACCATTTAATCATATGATCTATGCTAGTTGGTGAAGTGAGAATTTATAGAGGTGAAAAGTGGTGAGAAAGGATGAGTTTGTGCACGAAATTGAGGATTGTTTGGGGAAGAACAATGGTTTAAGCGTGGGGTAGTGATGTTGGGCATATTCTTATGCCCATTTGCCATGTCTTTAACTATATTTTACCTTGTTTTGAGTTTATAATCCTTATAAAATGCATGAATTCATGTTTATGTGTGTCTTGTGAGATAACGATTTTTTTTAGATATTTTAAGTAGGAAACTAAGGAAAAAGGACAAAAAAATGACATAAAGTGTGAAGAAAGAAGAGTTCGCAAAAGTTGGTCTAGTGAGATGGTTCGCGTGGCACGCCAACCCCCAAACTTCATAGAAATCTACACAAAATTTTGTTCTATGGGTGGCATGGCACACCAGGTCCCTTAGTTCAGAAAAAAAATTTACTCAACACCTTGACGAGATGAGTGGCATGGCATGCTAGAAGCATCTCAGACGTATGAAATTTTTCTAACACTCTGGTGCTTTAGGTGGCATGGCGTGGCATGCCAGAAAGGTCCAAAGACTCAAAAATTTGACTAACACCTTAGGGAATTGGCTGGCGTGGGGCACCCAGAGCAAAACTTCATAGGAAATTTAAGTCAAACCTAGCAAACTGGGTGGCACAACGCGCCAGACCTTCTACGGGATAGATTTTTCTAAGTTTGAAGCTAAATACTTAAGGTAAAAAGCATCATTTGAGGCCCTGCTCATAAATATAACATCTAGGTCATTTGTTAGCTATCGTACATCACATTTGGATCGTATTGATCATTGTAAGCAGCTTTTGGGAGGAGAGACAAGTACTTACGTTTTTCTTCTTTTATTTATCGTTTATACTTCAAAAGATGATTGTCTTTGTTTTTCCGCTTGAACATGAGTGGATAAACTCATATTCTAAAGTTTTGGCCATAGCTAATGGTAGATGTTTGATAGTTTGTTTATGCTAGTGTTGATTCTACGTTAAAGATTGTCTATTCTTACTTATGTTAATTGCTTATTCGTTAGATTGATCTCCTTTTGAATAAATCAGTTGGATTTTGGTTGAACTCATGAGAGGGAATAAAATGGGTTAAAGTAAGAATAGAACAGGTATTCAAAGACTCTTGTTCGACTGAGCTCAAGATAAAAGTCATTGATGAGGATAGGAATATAACCTTCAACCTTGTTTAGTTGATACACAAGTAGCCACAACCGTTGTTTCATGTTTCTTTTGCGAACATAGGGCTATTGGCATTAGGGTTCATGAGATAGTTCTTGGATGCTCGAGAGAATGATAATAAATGGGATAGTATCTTGCAACTAGCAACCTTAGGAAGAATTAATCTACCGTATTCAAGTCTTGAAAACTCAACCTAAAGAGAAAGTGTCATTTTTCTATATTTTAATCATTATTTGAAGTACAAACACATTTGCAACAATTTTAGTTCATTAATTAATTTACATCTCAATTTTTAGTAGTTTAATCTCCAAACACCATTCCCCAATTTTATTTGTGTTTTTTCTGATTAGTTAAATGAAGTGTTAAACTTAAACGATTAATCTGACAACTTGCTGAGGAATCGATAATTGAGACTTCACTATCCTATATTACTTTATGACCATGTGTTCTTGCGTGAACTTGGGGGACATCACACTCCCATGTATGGAGAATGATGGTACACATTACAGAAGAGGTGGTGCATGAGATATGGTGGTAGATTAAGGTTGAAAATGCTAGTTTTTGGTTTGACAATTGGACTCATCAAGGAGCTTTATATTAAATTGATGAAGGAGGATAGCAAGAGGAAGAGTTGGAGGTAAAGGAGTTCCTATAGAATGGTGGATGGGATAGAGAAAAATTGAGAAGCAAGTTGTCAGAAGAGATGACAGAGCATGTGGTCAGAAATGTTAAACCATTGGAAAATGGAAACAAAGATATACCTTGGTGGATGGCTAATCAAAAAGGAAAATTTACTGTGAGTTCTACTTATCAGATTATGAGGAAAAGAAAGGAGGAGGTACCTTGGCTCTCAAACTTTTGGATAAAAGGGATACCTTTCAAGCTAAGCTTTTTCCTATGGAGAGTGTGGAATGGAAGAATCCCTACTGGTGACATTTTGTGGAAGATGAAGATACAATTGACTTCCAGATGTTACTATTGTGGGAGTCAGAAACAAGAAATTTTGAACCATTTATTTCTAACAGCTCCCATAGCATCAAAACTATGAAGCAGTTTGCTAGATATGCAGGTTTCAATCCAGAAGGAATGCATCTACAGCGAACTAATAACTACATGGTGGAAGATCCCAACCCCTAAAGAGCTACAAGGAGTATTCAGGGCAATGCCAATGTTCATAATGTGGCATCTATGGAAGAGGAGGAACTCTAGAAGACATGGGAAGGATATTAACACATTCAAGCTGACTATGATGATCCAACAAACAGTGCAAATGTTTGTGAAATCTAGATACCCATGGATAACAGTTCCTGGGAAGTGGGAAGGAATTGTTAATATCCTTCAATATTACAAGCCTAAGCTTTACTACAAGAAAATCAACTGGGAGGTTCCTATGGAGTCATGGATTAAGGTTAATACTAATGGAGCCTGTAGGGGAAATTCAGGAATA
This sequence comes from Datura stramonium, assembly GCA_018107945.1. Taxonomy (NCBI): domain Eukaryota; kingdom Viridiplantae; phylum Streptophyta; class Magnoliopsida; order Solanales; family Solanaceae; genus Datura; species Datura stramonium. The sequence goes on from JACEIK010005321.1 coordinate 101,389, forward strand.
AATGCATATGGCTCTTGTTTGAGAAATGCTAGAGGAAACCTAATATATTCAGAGGCTCAAGAGATGGGAATCAGCAGTTATGAAGACAGAGGTACAGGCAGGGAAGGAGGAAATACAGTACTATAGCAGTAAAGGATTTAACATTATTCTAAAAATAGACTCCCTAAGTCTCAAGAAAATGTTAACAAAAACTTGAAAATTTCCATCGAATATAGCTGAACACAGGAGGATATAATGGATATGATAGGAAGAGGAAATGTGATATTTAATCATATCTACTGAGAGTTTAGTCAATTGGCAAATTCCATAGCAGTATTCAATCAAGCAGGCAAGAGGTTATATAGCAATTTCCAGCAACTACTAACCACATGCAAAGGGATATTATATACGGATTAGATGTAAATCCCACAGTTACGAATGAAAGATAATTATAGAGCATCAACAAGGTGAAAGTTTTTCCCAAATTAGTACTGTACAAGAAACAATCTAGAACTACATAGGGAAGAACTACCTAGCCTACTCTATGGAAGCATTCAAAGAGTGATACCAGTAAAAAGGAGCAAGGGAGTTAGATAAACGGGATAACAGCTACCATTTGAGGACCAGCATAGAGAGAGGAGTAGGGCAACAGACCTTCCCCGTTCTTGAAACAAAGGCCAAACCACCTGGAAGCATGACTCTGCTCGTACACGGATTCACCGGAATAACCACCTAGAAGAGAAACAGAAGGTCAGATAAGGAAAGAAAAGGGAAAAAGGAAGAAAGAAAAGTACCATCTAAGCTGCACATTAAACTCAACAATGAAGATCATTAGGAAGTAGGTTGATAACCCAGAGCAGAAAGAGGAGGAATTAAGAGCTATAAAAGGGAAACATCAGGCAGAGCTTCTAGAGTATGCAAGAGCACAAACCGTAGATTATCGGGGTGTGTTTGGGAAGGATCTAATTTTATTGAGGTCTTTGGACTGGTTCATTAGTGTATTGGGATGGATTGTGAAATTTGCCTTTCAAGTTGTAATGGATTATTGTTTGGTTGAATAAATAAAGGGCCACATGTCTGAAAAATTTTACCCAAAAAAAAGAGAAAGTCAATGAAAAATATTTTGTTTTAAAATATGGTAGCACATTTTTCCTGAACTATGTCATGATCTGATTCATGTTTCCAACATGGTACGTAGGCAACCCCAACAGGTTTGATCCAAAGCTTATTGAAAAATAGAGAAACAAAAGAAAAAAGGGTATAAGGTTTTAGAAAAAGAGGTTACACCTAAACAAGAAGGGATGAAGCATAAATCCTTTCATGTTAGAATTGAAGAATGTATTTAGGTACATAACATATAAAGTGTGATTACAATATTTGAAATACTTAATGCTAACACATGTTTATTGTTGTTACCAAAAAGAACAGAAATGGTTGGCTTGTTGGCATTCTGACTAGTCCTCTGTACTACACCAAGTCTAAAGGCAAGGTAGAAATGGTCGACAAGGACATGAAGGTCTCCAAAATTGACTAGACAAAGAATTCCCAAAGAAGAGGACTTAGGGGCTCACGGAAAAGTTCTGAAGTTAAAAAGACAACTAGATGAATGACACAAGGCTTGGGTGTGTGGATTACCTCCTGGTTTGTTCCCTACGGATAACCTTGACAATCCCCTTAACCTCCAACCATTATAATAGGCTCAATTTTCCATTTCTGTCAATCTTTTTCCACAGCATGCACCAGGGTATACCCCATACGATATCTATCCTGGTACCTCTATAATGCGTGCCCCTGCTCCACAACACAGAATCAATTCAAACCCTACACCACCAGTTGCTCCATCCTTTGTAGCCCCTCTCCACCTGAAATCCCTTCCTTCACTTCTCATCCTACAATTATGCTCCCCCGATCCTCTAGTGAACCTTCTTTCTTTCAATACTCAAAACGTCCAAAACCATACCCCTAAGCCAACATTTAGTGTGACTGATACTTATGGTTACGTTCATCAACTCGAGTTCTCTTTCAAAGCTGAAAAGCCAGTCAAGAATGACAAATAGGAAGAAATATCCATGAAGATGAAAAGCATTGAGCAAACTGTGAGAAACTTACTGAGATAGGGAGGCCATAAAAGTATTTCATACAAGGAAAATTCAAGAACAATGAAGTAAACTCCAAGAATATTGGAAAACTCAAGAAGAATCTCTAAAAAGTCAAACTCTCAGCGTGATTCCTTACAAAAATAACCTAGAAAAGTATCTATACAAATAATCAGAAACCTTTCCTAAATTAACAGAGAAACTATAATAACTATCACCGCCTTCTCCTACGACTCATAACAAGGTTGTACGAGTCGCACCTTCTGCTCATACAATGTCTGGCAGCTCTGAATTTGGTTAAGTGTTGGAAAGTTGGTACGACTCGTACAATGCTCCTACGAGTCATATATATTGGTCATGGTCTGAACCTGTGATTTCTAGCATCCTTTGAATATTCCACGAGTGTATTGGTATTACTCGTACCTTGCTCTGACGACTCGTGGCTGCCTCTCATACCATGGGATCTGCCCTTCAACATTCTTTTTGAAGCTTACCATGGCTCTTTAGTACGGATCATAGTTAATCATCACGAACCGCGGTTGCTACCTATACCAGGAGACTAGCCAATTGCAATATCTTCTGAAGATTTCCACGACTGCTCTGGTACGGCTAGTACTAGAATGGTATGGCTCGTACCAAGAGTCGTAACTGGCCATTTCCTTAAGCATGTCTTATGAAGTTTATCAAGGATCATTGTACGGCTTATACCACCAAGGTATTGCTCGTATCGAGACCTTACTTGGCCAATTTTCTTCACTGTTTTCCCTTCTTTTGCAAATTTCAACTCCAACTTATATAAACACACCTAAGATCATGCATATTTTCTCAGTTTTAAGCGTCAAAAGTTCTTTAAACCCAAATCACATCAATTGACCTATAGACGTGGAAAGTGACCTCTTCTTCATTTAGCCGAAACTTCAACTGTCCGACTTTAAGATCCACTAGGGCTTGCCCAGTGTCAAGAAATGGTCGCCCCAAAATGATAGGGACCTCAAAATCCACTTCACAATCTAGAATCATGAAGTCATCCAGAAAAATGAACTTGTACACCTTTATTAGAACATCATGAAGAATACCCACTAACTTCTTCACTGTGTTGTCCTCCATCAGTAATTGCATTGTTGTCGGTGTAGGGGCACCCAAGCCCAACTTCTTAAACACAGATAGCAGCATTAAATTGATGCTATCTCCCACATCACACAGTACCTTGGCAAACTCACAGTCTCTGATAGTGCATGGGATAATGAAGGCCCCTAGGTCTTCCTTCTTTTGTGCAAGGACCCATGAGGCTATTGCACTATAGTGGTGCAAATTTTCAATTGGTTCATAGCTAACGAATCATTTTCTGGTCATGAGGTCCTTCATGAACTTTGCATAGCCAGGCATCTGCTCCAATGCCTCGACTAGGGAAATATTCACTGATAGTTGCTTCAGCATGGACAGGAATTTCTGAAATTTCCCATCATCGACCTTCTTCTTCATTCTCTGTGGAAAAGAAGGACGTAGTCGAGGGATAGTCTTGAAAGTTTGTAGGGCCTCCTTCTCCTTTCCTTTCTTAGCAGAAATATCCTTAGCAGCAACTGGAGATTGTGTCATCTCTGCACTATCTTTACCTATTTGTTCTGCAACCTCAGCTTCATCATCTGAATCAATCGCCTTCAGTTCTCCCATCTCAACTACAATTGGCATGGGTGGATCCACTGTTGCTTTTCCACTCCTAATAGTTACAGCCATGTAGTGATAGTCATTCTTTGAATTTTGAACTGTGTTACTAGGGAGTGTACCTTTTTTCCTGTAGTTCAGGGATGCGGACATCTAGCCTAATTGCTGCTCAATTTGTTTAACCGTTACGGCGAGCGACTCAACTTTTTGGTTTATGCCAGATATATCTCCGCGAATTCCCTCAGGTGATCATCAGTTGACTTTGCCTTTTTCAGCATCTTAGCCATTATATTCTCTAATTTTGAGGTTCTAGAATCACCCTCATGAGCCTTTGGAGGAACATATAGGTCGGTCTAATCATTTCGGTATCCATCATTTTATCTTCAATCACCATCCCAGTCTCATCCTTTGCTTCTATCCCTTTACCTAGCTCTATTATAGTTGTCCCTATATTGGTTTTAACCTTGATTCCTGGAGCCTTGGCGCCAAGTGTCTTGACAAGACCCTTAAGAGTTAGCCCAGAAACCCACCACCTAGTTATCTAAGAAGTTTGTCTCCTCCTCGAAATTAGAGTGCTCAAACCCCGACTCCTGACCCTGAGCTCCCACTGCATTCACCTTTTGAGCTCCAAAACCCATGATATGCTTTTTGACCAGGTCTATAGTTGTTCTCATATAAGCTAACTCCTGGTCACATTCCTCTTCTTTTCAACACTTGTCACAACCCAAACATAGGCCCGGATCGAGACACGGGACAAGGAACCCCGAGCGGCTACAAGTCAACCAATGGCATGAACATAACATCTAACTCATACAGTTAAGGCGTAAAATAAACATAATGAACATAGCGGAAGTCTGAACATACATAAGTCTGAAGCTGAATACATACTATGTCTAAAAAGCCTCTAATACTGATGAGTTGATGGGACAAGACCTTAACTAACTCACTAAAGTCTGAAACTGAAAATACAAAATATAACTGATAAGAAGGGACCTCGAAAGATGAGGACTCACCAACTGATCCTGAGAAATGCTAACTCCAAAAATCTAACTAGCGGCAGGATAGAGCCTGTATCATAAAACGATACAGCATAGAGTATGCAGTCAGTGCATGGAATGTACCTAGTATGCAAGGTAGGTAAAATCATAAATCATGCTTATTATAAAACATAATCAAGATAAGATTCTAAGAGAAGGGCTTGCATGCTATTTTCTGAAATCATGATCTGAACATGATTGAATATCATAACTGAATCGAATGACCCACAGTTGAAAACTGATAAGCATAAGTAGAATTGGTGTATTGGGTCAAAACTGTTGAAAACATAATATCATGATTGATGAACATGCATAACTAAAATCATGAGGAACAATGGGAGACTTGTCATATAACTGACATTACTAGGATAGAGCTTACATGGTCCCGACTATCACACTCAAGTGGACAGAGCTGTCCAAAGCTTTGTCAGGGCTAAGGACACTACCATGATATCGATATCAAGTTGAATGCCCCTTTGGGGCAAGGGAAGCTCACCAAGGAGGTTCTAATAATCTGAACATACCTACATTGGCGCATAGTTCTGAGGCATAGTGTTAACTGACCCTTAGCCTACTCGGTGCTAGGCACTACTCCCAAAAACATGCATATGCTCTCCATAGTTTTTCAACAAAGCTGACTATCGTCTAGTGACGAAGCTGAATAAAAACATACATGCATAATCTGAAATCATAACATGAGGAGCCTTGGCTCAAACCATACCACAAACTGAACATAACTGGGAGTCTAGACTCCAAAACCATGTGGTAAGCTAATTACATGAAATCGTAAAATATACTTGATCATATGGGATTGCCCAATACTTAGCATGCTTGAAATCAACTAGATTCTCTTGAAAACATGAACATAGACATGGGTGATTTGAAACCATACTCTCTTCATAAACATCTCATCATGCTTGAATACATATTTCATAGATCTCGACTCTCATGAACTTTCATGGATGGGCATCACAATTTAGAAAACTTGAAAACATAATTTATAATTTACAACATTGTAAAATATGCCCACTGATCATAATTCAACATTGGAAACATACTTAGATCATACCCGTGATCGGTACTTAGGAAATTCACACATTGGGTAAAAACCCCATAGATTCATCAATTAGAATTTTCATGAATTGCGAGAGAATTGGGTATGGGTGTGGACAATTGTACCCATTCATTGCCTTACATACCTGAAGAGATATGATTTCACAACCTCCTTGATTGCCCAATGAGAATTGAGGAAGAACTTTTGAAGAGAATAGTCTTAATCACCTCTTAAACCTCTAAGCTTGCATGCATTAATTAGAATAGGCTTAGAATTTCTTAACCCTTCTTAAAACATACTATTTTGAGCTTAAAACAACATAGTTCAGGCCTTAGGAACATGGAAATTACGAAAAATTCCATAATAAATTTGCAGGAAAAAACACACTGCCAATCCCAACGAGGAACTAGATGACTCATGGTCAACCTCTAATTATTTACACTGTCCATCTACCTTATGAGGGTCACCACGAGGGACACCACGACTCGTGGTGTGCCCAAGGAATCATGGTGACCAAGTCGTTGTCCATACTGCCAATCCTTCAAGCACCCCTTGACAAAGGATATTATACCTCGAGAATTCAGGAATCGAACCCAGAAGTGAATCAGGAGAAAAACTGGAAAATGTTGCAACAGTTGCTAAACAGGTCACTTGACGACTCGTGAAGAGCCATAATGAGTCGTCAGGTGGCTCGTGGGGAAGGCCTGAGATGTTGGTGGACTCGAGGTCCTCACAGGGGATGTAACAACTCGTGGTCAATCACCATGAGTCATCAAGTCAGTCGTTGGTTGGTCCCGGGGAAAGTTAGCAAGGCTTATCTAGTGTGCCTGACGGGTGGCACCCGACGAGTCGTCTTTAGTCCTAACGACCCGTTAGGTTAGCCGTTACCAAGCCAGTGGAAACTTCTTGAATGATGAGGCAGTGTACTTCACGGGTGACCCAACGGATCATGAGCCCTAGTAATGAGTCATCAGGCCGTCCATTAGGACCCCCTAACAGTTATTTTCAGCGATTTCAGTAAGGGCTTTTCTGTAATTTCTAAGTTCTAATGGCCTATACTACATCGTTTTGAGCTCATAATAAAGGGTTTTAAGCTGAGATAAACCCATCTAGGCCATTTTCTTCATGCATGCAAGGATGAGAGCTTGAAGGGGAGAAAGTGAGGAGAAATTCAAGGATTCTAAGGGAAATCTCAGCTAGGTAATTAGTAAGAGATAAGATTCTTCAATCCCAGGCATGTAAGTCTATGAGTGGGTGCTTTCTTCCCTATCATATCGTGATTTATTTGTGATGATCAAGTACGGGTTTTCATTCAATTGCATGAATCTTACATTTCTACTCATGGGTATGATTGATTGAGTTGATATAGATGATCTACTGAGCTTGGGCGGATTCTAACATAATTTCTTTTACAAAATTATTTTCAAAAAAAAGAATTAATCTAAAACGCCCATGTGCAGGGAGTTCCTAATAGGATTTGATGATGATGGAATAGATGATGAAAAGCATGTTTCCAAACTTACCCATGATTTTTATAATGTTTTCAAATAAGATTGAATTGACCCGAGTATAATGAAGCTTTGGGTAGTGCCCAATGTTGAGTATGGATGATGATTTCTCTTGAATTGATTTTATTATTTTTTTGGAGTGAAATCTCCCAAATTATAATGTTTTAAAATGAATTAAATGGGTTCAAGCATGATAAGTCTTTGGGCAAGGTCCCTATGTTGATGATAATGAAGTGATATTTCTATAGTAGCCTTACCACATGATTTTGGAGTTAAACCTCCCACTAATCTTGAGCTTGTGGTATGTGTCACAGTAAAGCTTCTCATATGTAGGAATTTCATAATTGAGATGTATATTGTCATTAAGCTTTATTTCACATGATGTTGAGTCCAAGCATGATTCTATTCTATGCTTTGTCGAGATGACATTGTTTAGCTTCATATTTATATGATGTCTAATGCATATATGATTTCATAATGAGCTTTGTCAATAGACAATGTTGAGTTTCGTTTCATAAGATGTTGAGTTTATGCATGATTTCATGTTGAGCTTCGTCATGAGATGATGTTGAGCTTCGTATTTACACGATGTCGAGCATTGCATATTTTGGAAGAAGAGTCTAGCACCGAGCAGGCTAAGGGTCGACTACCCTATTCCCCAGAACTACGCGCCAACGTAGGTTGATTCTATTATATTATTGGGACCTCCCTTGTGAGTCATCCCCAGCCTGATTGGCCCTTTGAGCTTGATATCGATATTGTGGTAGCATCCCTAGATCTGGAAAGGATTTGGACAGCTTTTTCCACTTGAGTTAATAGTCGGGACCACGTAATCTCTATCGTGGTATGTCGGTTAAGTGACGAGTCTCCCATTTTCTATATCATTTGAATTTGCATATCCATTACTCATGATGATTATCTAATGCATGCATGTTGGGAAAGCAAGGTTTGAATCATTTTTTTAGCTTTTGAATATAAATGTTATGATCTAGCTTTGATTCATTCGAGTCAGCCATGATGTTCTAAACACATGCATGAGCACATTATGATAAAGTTCGATTTGAGAATTTATGCATGTGTTCTTCTACTTACTCTCAAAATTTTATTATATATATGTATGATTGGATTTAGCTGATTTTATTATTAAAGAGGTTTTACTTACCTTTCATACTCGGTACATTCTACGTACTGACTGCATATCTTCTATGCTGCATCATTTTATGATGCAGGATTGAGTTCTCAGGTTCAGCCCCGTCCGTAGCCGCCTATTAGAGTTAGCATTTTGTTCTTGGTGAGTCCTCATCCTCTGAGGACTAGACTTTCAATTATTTTGAGCGTACCTTCAATTTCAGTATTTTTGAGCTAGTTGGGGGTGTTGTCCCATCAGCTCGTCCAGATTAGAGGCTATTCAGACTTAGACATATATTCAGCTCAGATTTTTATTTTGTTGTTATGCTAAATTAGACTTCCGCTGAGTTATATTTATGTTTCCTTCATGTTTATTGAGTGATATAGTAAATTCTTATGCCATGGGTTGGCTTGAGGTCTCTCGAGTTCCCTTGTCTCGTGTCTACGATCTGGGTCCCCTCTCGGGTTGTGACAAACTTGGTATCAGAGCAATAGGTTTGAAGTTTCCTAGGGAGTCTGAAATCCACGTTAAGTAGAGTCTTTTTTATGGGTGTGAAGTGCACCACACTTATGACGAAGAGGCTATGAAACATTTTAGGAAAATGTTCCTATCGTTCATGATCTATGTTGTGCGATGAAGAGTCTTTCTATCCCTCTAATTCGTGCTATTTGCGATTGCAGAGTCATGGCTCCTCAAAGGATGAATGGAAGGAAAAATGGAGACGGTGAAGGCCATGAGGATGGCATGGGTCGTGGGAATCAGCAAGTCCCACCTATTCAGGAGCCTCAAGCACTGGAGCCAGCCGCTCACGCTGAGTTTCGGGTCATTATCCAGATGCTTGCGCAGGCCTTGACTGCTTAGATCAATCAGAAGGTTGTTGTGCATGTTCCACAGAATGGTAATGTTGTGGCGGCTCGAGTCAAGTATTTTTTTAGGATGAACCCGCCGGAGTTTCTAGGGTCCAAGGTAGATGAGGACCCACATGTGTTCGTGGATGAGATCGTCAAGATCACCCAGGTTATGGGGGTGAGTAGTGTTGAGTGCGCGGAGTTGGCCTCCTACCAGTTGAAGGGGGTTGCACATATCTGGTTTTGTCAATGGAAAGATAGCAGGGTTGCCGGAGTAGGCCCTGTCACTTGGGAGGAGTTTCAGGTTGCATTCCTCGTCGGTTCTTCCCTCGGGAGATGAGGGAGTTGAAAGCAGCTGAGTTCGTGAATCTGAAGCAAGGGTGAATGACAGTACTAGCGTATTCCCTTAAGTTCACTCGCCTATCGAAGTATGCTCCTGAGTTAGTCGCTGACCAGAGGGCGCGAGAGAGCAAGTTTGTGCATGGGATAGCGGGTTACTTGGATAAGGAATGCAGGATTGCCATGCTCCATCAGGATATGGACTTCCCTCGGATGGTATTGTACACCCAGCAGATGGAGGCAGAACATTCTCTAGAGAGAGAGGCCAAGAGGGCCAGGACTGAGGACCACAGATTTTCCCAGCAGAGGTCCGGGGGTGGGCACCGTTAGCAGATGCACCAGAGATCATCCGCCCCAGCTCCAAGCCTTGAGTGTGCCATCTCGGCCTAGGCATGATCATAGAGGACGAGCATCAGGCTTGAGGGTTCAGAGCAGCAGGCCCACAGATTCAGGTGTTCCAACCTATCGCAGATGTGGCCGAGGGCATATAGGCCAGTTCTTGGCAGGTTCGGGTGCGGGCAACCCGAAAACATGCTTAAATATTGTCCAGCAGCGAGATAGGATCAAGTTGGGGACCGTGGCCCGGCTTCTATTTCATCAGCCTGACCCCCTCGCTCTGCACATCAGGGGGCATCTACCAGTGCAGCTGGCGGTTAGCGCCAGAACAGATTCTATGCCCTAGAATCCCGTCAGGAGCAGGAGGTCTCCTGGATGTGGTTACTAGTTTGTTACGAGTCTTCCATTTTGATGTTTATGCATTGTTAGATCCAAGGGCCACCTTGTCCTTTGTGATACCTTATGTAGCCAGTAACTTCGGAGTTAGTCCCGATATCTTTTTAGAATCCTTCTTAGTTTCTACTCCAGTAGGTGACTCAATTATAGCTAGACGGGTGTATAGAGATTGCCAGGTCTTGGTTCTCCATAAGGTCACTGATCTTGGGAAAAATGGCATGCCCAAGGGATACTTTACAACTTAGTTTTGTCTTGTTTAGCTACTTATTTATATACATTCTAATGTAATTTTATGTAAATATGAATATATATACTAACCAACATGATTTTTTCTTGTTTTTGTAGGTTTAAAATTAATTTGAGGAACTAATCCATGAGTTAGTGAAGTAGAGGCATGGAATCGGAAGTAAAACGCGAACGTCGGCAAGCAGGATGCGCGAAACAGCCCACCTACACATTGGAAACGTGCCACGGCAGGCAGGCTGCACGGCAAGGGGCTTGACACGCCCTCAAACACGCTGCACAAGCAGCGTGCCACGCTGCCAACGCGGCAGGGAGCTGCCTGGCAACGGTTTTATGAGTTTTCCAGTGTGCATCCGCAATGTCTCCGTGTCACGGAGGCATAGTGGCGCGATAACCTCCGTGACACGGAGATATTTCATGCCGATAATAATTTTATACAATTCTCATTTACTATAAATAGGTCCCTTAGCTCCTAAAAACATTTGGTGATGATTTATTTTTGAAAAACTGCCAAGGAGTGAAGGGAAAAGTGGGAGAACTCAGCTAGGATTCTTAAATTTCATCTTCTCTTCTACCAATTCTTGTAAGTATGTTACTTTAATTATGTTTTCTTGTAATTATACGAACTTGAGTGGCTATAACCCTTTCCTCTAGGGTTGAAGCCACAAGATATGATTGTGACTATGTGAATTTGTTTTGGTTTTAAGTTATTAATTGTTGTTTATTCTTGCATTCTTAATTATGGTTGTTTTTATGATTGATCACCATGAAAACACACACGTTACACCTAGGTAAGAGGTTGAGAAAGTAAACCTAGGCAAGAATAAAGAATGTAGGGAGCAAGTTTATATCTTACGATACAATTCCCGGTTAGGATAAGAAATTATACCTAATTTGCCTTGCTTGGTTATTAAAACGGGATGAGCTAGACACCAACTTAGAATTATCACATCACCACTTGAAGAAG